>JAQGBX010005918.1:0-13089 GCA_034698745.1 Megaphyllum sjaelandicum
TCCAAATATATGACATCCACCCAGGAACCCCTATCCACAGCATCAGAGCAAAAATCTAGTGCCTTAAGCAGCTGGGTTGTAATGGTGCGTTTACGCAGAAATCCAAACTGTTTAGGTGAGAAAGGGATAAAGTTTAGTAGATTATCCACAATAATACTCTCAAGAACTTTACATGGTATGCAAGTGAGGGAGATTGGGCGGTAATTGCCAGGTGTGGTGGGGTCGCCTTTCTTAAAAATTGGTACTACAATAGAACTTTTCCACATAGCTGGCAACATCCCTTCCATAAGCGATTTCCTGAAAATAAGGCAGAGAGGTTTAGCAAGGTACTGGGCAAAAAGAACATACATAATCGCTGGAATGCCGTCTGGACCAGCAGCTCCATCTGCTTTTAGTTTACGTAAACGGCTAAATACATCACTTTCAGATATCATTATACCATCGAGTGAGGCCAAAGGCATTGAGCATGGTGCATAGTGTGGCGTACTTCCATCATCAATTGTAAAAGACGCATTAAAAACAGAGTTGAACAAATTTGCTTTAGCTTTGTCCTCTACGCACAGGGTCCCATCTCCTCGTTTTAGTGGTGGAATAGCATCAAATGATTTCATTTTGCTGCGGATGAATCTATAAAAGGTTGTAGATGATTTTAAATTGATCACTTGCTCTTCCTGGAGTTTTGTGTCGTTCGTGACAGCCTGGACAAATTTCGAGGCTGCAGCTTTGTAGGAAGCTAATCTATCCGGTGAGCGAGACACAGAGTACGTGCGCCATGCTGACAATTTTTGCCGAAAGGCACTTGCGCACGCAGAGGACATTCTATGCCTGTATGGTTTGCTGTATGGTACAAAATTGGCAATGGTGTCATTCATACACTGCAGAAAACGTGTCCATATAAGATCTACTGAGTCCTCAACAGGTAGGACATCATCCCAGACAATACTGGATAAAAATTCTGCGGCATTAACTGCATCAATGTTTTTATAACTCCTGCGAGGGGGTGGTGCCCTTGTAGTCCCCTCAGACATAAGGGTAAATGACTAATCATGTTTACTTTTCATGCTCCTGCTGCGTCAACTTTTTCAACATCCAGTGCAATGGCAAATACACGACAAATGAGAAACAGGCGAACATATGAACAAGGATATAGAACAATAACTTCGCCAGTAAGCTACACGTATATCAAATCAATGCAAGACTTTTAGTGGTAAAAAGTATACCCATGACTTGACAAATGCGTTATTTATTCACAAATCACGAACTAATTATTATTCAACCCGGCAAACGTTTATTTAAAAAGAATCCACTCGGTCACATATCCTGGTCGCCATCTATTTTGTTGTCTCGTCAATTGATGAGAATAAACATGTACATGGACGTGTACCACAATTAGGCGTCAATGTGGTACTTAAACCTCAATAGGCGTTAAGTCGATTGTAAATATTGTACATGTACTAAGTACATTATCATCGGTTTTAAAATCCAAATGTACAAAACGGGAATTCTAGGGAACAATCGTGACCCGAAGGCATTTGAGCACGACTAAGAATTCGACTTTTCATTTTTACTTGAATCTGAATTTTTGGTAACTGTTAAGTGATAAACACTAATTTGCCACAAACTGAATTTAGCGGAAATTATTGCAATGTTACTGTCCTCGTTACTTATATTATTGTACACAATGATTTATGAATCCGTTTTTGCTTATAAAACAGTTCACCTTCGTGTTTTCCAATCTGCCCTTTTCAAATGCTGAAATTTCACAATTGTACAAGTAGCTCATCATTGCTAGGAGGGTACGCGCCCAAGAGTCGAAGTTGAACTAAAAAGTTGGTCAGGCCTTACTTTTCATTTCGATTCATGCAGCCTCGTGAAGGATTAAAAATTGCCCATATTGAAGACAAGGACATTGTAAGGCAATAGCTATATTTAAAACCTATTTACATTGTTGGCGGCCCCCACTTTTTTGTGGCATTTCCGGTCTGAATATGGCATGCTGGCTCGGAGGGTTCCGCTCGGTTGCCAGGTAAAATGGGACCACCTCTACCTGGCTGGATCTAAACAGACCGATGTAACAATGCTCATGAATCGCAATTACCATGACCCTCCCACAGTGCACCTCCCCCTTTGCCTCTTGGCCCTCAATAACTAACTGTTAGGCCTAAAATTCAAATCCGTAAACTGAAGCGCCACAATTACGGGCATCTGGGTCTTCGATAAACGAGAAATAACACGCTGTTAGTCACTGGCACATCACTGCTTCAAATTATAAAATATGACATCCGTGATGACCGAAAGCCATTAGGAGCAAATTAACCTAGAGCGCAAAAGCTTGCCGTAGGAGTTTTCTTTGCTCAACACCGAAAATAAACCGTTTACTGAAACAACGCTAGAAAAAGCACACCTGCGAAATATAATTAGGCCTGTAGTAGCACCACCACTTAGAAAAAAAAATGTAGCCATGACCGTATATATTAAGCACACACTGAAAGGTCAGTCTCTGAGGTTGTATTCATGGCCAAGTTGAGGTATACGATGGATGTTGTCTCAACTTCTCACACATTCCTTCATTTCTTATCATCAGTAAATTATGTCACGTCGACTAGTAAAATTCATTAGTAGGGCACGGGCATGGCGTCTACAGTACCTGTATGCGAAGATAAGAAGGAATTACGCGCTACAAGTATACTTGTCTACTGCATGGTCCTCGCAATTGAGACATTAAATATCGTGGAATAATAGTCTAAAGATAGAATTTTCGCAACGTGCCACCTTTGGACAAACATGAAAAATGAACGAAATCATGATTGTATTTGTTGCAGTCTTAGATTTTTCTTTTCTTAATTCTGCATACTTCACTTTACGAATTTTTAGATTTAATGCAATATGTTAGTCTTTCTTTAAAATTTTCTCTCATTTGTTATTCGCTACTTCTTTTGTCAAAAATGCGCACATTTATTTGCAAATTTCGAAAATAAAATGTGGGTTGTTGAAGTCCACCTTCATTAACGCGTTAATCGCTCAAAATTGTCAGAAAATGTAAGAGCCTAAAACTACATTGCATGTGTTCAACTTACAATATATGTTCCATGAACTGATCGGAGTCGTGAAATCACCTCGATTACTAAATTTATAAAGAAAATACCTTATGATGTGCATGTACCTGCCTAGTTTTGCATACCAGACATGGGATGTAACACGAGGTCAAAATGATCCCCAAATGGGATGCCACCTTTGAAATGCCCACCATGCCTATGCCTTCAGGGAGCACTTTTTGTCCACAAAAGGTTCACCATAGTAGACTTTATTCAAGGTTCAACCACTATTTTATTGTTGGTAAATGACCATAATTTAAGACACCGCTGTACGCAAAATGTTAAGAAGCGTTGTCTAGTTTAAATCAAATAAGAAGCCGAAATTATCATTTGTACATATCCTGCATGGGGGCTGTGCATAAATGACGTCCTGTTGTTTTTGGCAATTTTTGACCTCCCCCCCTCCCCATTGTCCTATTGAGTCCTTATTTGGCTCACCTCCCTCCACCCATGGACGTCCTTAAACAATATCTATTTTTCATAAATCATGTTGATAATGTTTTATTTTGAAAGAAAGCAAACTGAATACACTTATAATTCTACATTGTATAACTACACCTTTTCTTTTTGTTTAATTTCTAGAATGCATTAATTCACTTACTTTTGTACAACTGCACGTATGAAAAAATCTTAGACTAAATATGCCTTTTAATGTTAAACAACATTGCAATACATATTTGTAAAATGTAGGCGAAAAGTAAATGCTAAAAAGAATTTTGATAAAATACTGATACTGTATATGGAAATGTGATATGCACCTTACCTGAAACATTTAATTGGAAAGCTGCATACAGTTTACTTGGGGTGGTAAAGCTACCTTCAGATAGCAAACCATAAGTAAAATGAGACCAATAAATTATAACTATATGAATAAATTATTTTCATCAATGGACGTCCATTCTAAGCATACCCCTCCCCCCCCCCCCCCAAATAAAATTTAGTTTGTTTTGGTAGCAACTAAAACAAACGAGAGCATACAGTACATGTATAGAGCAGGCCAGTGCACGAAATACAGTATATACTCCATATATACCTCCATTAAAAATAGGTAATTTTCACGTGGGAATTCCATGAAATTGGGAATGTGAAAAAGTAATTTCAGCTGATTTACAGATTTTCTTTGGAGCTCCACTGGATATCAATGGTTACTAGAAGAAATACCGCAACAGGGTAAGCACTACCCAACTACAGAACATGGGGGGGGGGGGGGAATCGTGACCTTTGCACACGAATATCCTGATAGTGGCTCAGCTATTTGGGTTTTGGGTTTTTAGATTTTTGCTCACGGGTCACTGTTCACGAGGTTTTAAAAACAAACTAACCACCTTTCTGGCCCCCGCGGTTCTGCAGATTAAAGCGCCCTCTAGCTCGTATACATGTGTATACCATTCTGTGCAACGGCAATCCCAGTGGCTTCCACATATTTTTACTGCGAAAAAAGACAGCATCTGATGCTAATCGGCATTTTAACCTTTTAATAGCGTTACATCCCTCGATTATACGCTAGTAAAATCTTTATGAACTGATAGGCCGGGCGATCAGCAAACAAGGTTACACCCGTCGGGGAAAAAAAAAACATTGTTTTTTCTGATTAGCTCATCTTCAACAACTATTAACTGCTACGGGTTTATTGTTTTTAAAAGAGATATAAGACTACGCTCGTCCTCTTAACCTAAGCCCACAGGTGTGCCGCAATTTTATTTCTGATTACAGTCACCTATATAAGAAAAGTTCGAAGAAAAACGGGTTTTAGGATGCAGTATACTTGCATCAAAGCATGAGAAAGAGCTCTAATAAAACGAGGCGAATTCCCGGGAGTTGCGGCAACGTAATCAAATATGTCAACACAGAAACCACTTAGTTAGTTTTATAGGAATTCAGTCAAATCCTTAAGGTCAAGTTGAAGCTGGTGGCGACCTCTACGATGGAGAATTCATCATGAACCATTGCTGGAAGCCTGGCGTGGCGGGCCACACAGCCAGGTCGTAAAATGCCAAAATAGGGGGCTACTGGGCCAAAACGTCCATAAATTACTAGAAGTGATGCCGAGTTGCTTAAGCTATGCAAAGCTATAAAACGCAGAAACCTCGCGTATCCTATGCGGACAGACACATGCAAGACATCGTTAGCTGGGCCTCGGAGATTTAATGGCAAATGGTTCTCCAACCTGCTCACGGCCATCTTAAAATACCACAACGCTGACATCACCGCAACCGTGATGTGATCGTAAAACTTCGACGTTGCTGGTGCTGTAATTGGAATTTTGCATTTGCAGAGATTAGCCACAAAAGATAACACTACGAAACGAACGTTCATTATTCATTATAAATATAGAGATACGCAGTAGTTTCGCTTTTCGACAAGATGGTATATTGATGGAATTCTTTGATATTTTTGTCCTCTCATTGATGAATGTGATATCATGACTAACCAAAGCTCTCATTTCCATGGAAAACAGTTTAATAAATTCCAAAAAATTATTATTACTTTCAACTGGACACGCATTTGCAGTATATTATACATGTATGTCCCCTCTGAACTCTATAGGGTCATGATGTTACGCATCCCTTTTTGTTGTTAGGAAATGAATTTAGTCTTTTCATTATCGCTATACATGTATAAACACACCTTTAGCGTGTATTGAGAAACCTTGAAAGTTCAAGTTTGACAAGAAACACTGATGGAGACGTGGGCAAATTAATGCGGAGGTGGGCGGTGGGTTTTTTCTATGCAATAAAAATGCACGCGGAAGTGCCAGGTTCGTTAATTGTCATCGCCACAACGCATATTCAACCTCACGAATCTGAGTAGAAAATGCGGTGAAGAGATTGTATTTAATTTCACATAAAGACGGCAATACACGTACCATTAAAACCCATTTCACCAAATAATTAATGCAAATGCAACAGCATTACATGTACTAGACTTATGACGACCAATTCAACGGCTGAATAAAAATCTTGTAAAGTGGGTAGGCCTAGCTAACTCATGAACTGCTAAACTTCCCTTGGAAACAAGTTTTTTCAGAATATCATTAAAAATAACGAGGCACGTGTCTTCTAAATTTATCAGCATAAGCCCTCTCCCTATTAGTGGCAGCAACTTATGAACTTAAAAAACTCGAAAATATCTGTACTAAATTCATTTCTAATTAATCTTTCCTGTCTGCACATATCCCCTCTCCTTCCATTTAGTCTAATGTATTTAGATTAACAGAGAGCGCCACATTTCTCGTATACACGCATGCACGTAAATTATTTAACAAAGTCATGAATTGAAAATGTACAAGTTCGTAATTATGTCAAAAAATACGAGGCATTAAAGTATTCAAAAATGAACATGAATGCAAATTTCAGGAATGGAATTCAATTTTAAAGACTCGTGTTTTTAACATGTTGATATACTAGGCAAATAATATTGTCGTGTGTTTATATGATTAACAGCGATAATTCCATAATAAATAATGCATTCGTGACCCTTACGTTTCATAATGATAAATGGTCGATGAAAGTTTATTGGTTCCATTTAAAGAAGAAAGTTAATTTAAAACTCCTGGAATATCTTCTTCGAGTTTGGTATTTAATCAAATAACTCGAGAGAGTGCGGATTATAAATATGTAGCCTACAAACCAACAAAATCTTCGGTTGAGAGAACAGATAATTTTGAAATTATAAATGCATGTAGGACTGCTGACAGAGTTAGCTAAGTTCATCTCTTAACTACATTATCAGTCAAGCAAATGTCTAGTTGTATTTTCGGACAACGTGTTAAAAAAAAGCACACACACAAAATGAGTAACCTACATGCTCTGGAAACTAGGATAGTAAAAATTGTATTCGTGAACTCGAAGATTCCTCATTTAAAGAAAAAAAAAACACATCTAAGAAAATCGGCCACACCACACGCTTTAAATATAAATAACAGGAATTGGGACTATATACGTATAGGTCTTGCAATAAACAAGGGCAAAATAGAGAGAGGACACAAAGCTCGAGGGTTGTAACTATAAGTCTAGCAAATGTAATAGGTGACTTAAACGTGTTTGTTGTTATTAATTAATTGGCCCTAATCGGATTTCGGAAACTTATTATTTTAGATCAGTTGGGTTCAACTCAACAATTAAGAAACCGCGTCTAAAAATTAAGATTTTTTTGAAATATTTTTTATAAATTGTGCAAACAGTTCACATAAGGTAAAATGTGGAGCAAATAATGCAATTAACAATGTCTAGCCCTTGCATGCACTGAAAAATATGCTATGCAGATAATTTTTAATATACATGTAGAATAATCTTGGAAATTACAGTTATCTGCATTACATGTAGTTTCACTATTATTAAAACATTGAAAATGCCAACAAAATACCTCCACCATATTTGCGAGCCATTGTAAACATTGTTTTTTCCATTAACAAAATTACTTTGTCTGTAAATGGCAATGCACAGGGTGGTGACTGTTAAAGAGAACAATAACCCGTCTCTATAAAATGCACACATGCTTGCCAATTAAGTTTTGCAAAGTTCCGTTTGACTAAAAAATTTCGTATGTAAATTATGAAAGCAATTAGACGTCATTTCAATGGCGTAAGAAACTGGTATTAGAGGCCGCAAAAGGCAAGTTTTGGAATAAAATTATAAAAATTCCCATAATTAAATTTATTACAAATAGAAGACAGTAGATGCGGCGATACCAATGCAACTATCAATTCGCATAAAACATGTCTATATTTAGTTTAGTTAATTAAGGTTCTCAATTTTTCAGGATCGGGACACGCAAACGAAACTTGAGATGCGGCATCGAAAAGAGGAAGATGACCTTTACCGGACATTCGCGAAGCATCGGGATGAAGAGGAGAAATACATGAACCTGCAGATTCAGGTAAACGGAACATAAGTTATAAACCTTTAAACAAGAAATAAGAAAGTTTCATTTTCCTGGTGTTTAAATAAATAGTTCATAACACGTCTAAACCGTTTGCATAAATATAAATTAAGGAATTTTATACTAATGATGCCCCTAATAGCATTTTTTTACGAATATGTTCTTAATTAAAGATATCGCAAATTAATGCGCTGTCCATTACACTGTAATATTATATAAACAGGAAGAATGGGAAAAGGAGTTAGAAAAGTTAATCCATCGATTCGACCAAGAGTTGAGGATGAAGAAGAGAAAAATCTCGTCGGAAGAGCAAAAAGCCTTAACCCAGCGCCATCAACGGGAACGGGATGATCTGGAGAAAAACATGACTCTGAAAAGGGACAAAAAACGAGAAGTGCTGACCAGAAAGTTGCTGGAAGACGAGCGGGCAGCCACGGCTGCACTGGTAGAAAAGCACAGCAAGGAAATGTTACACCTTATCAACGAAAAGAAATCCGAATTCATGAGGGTAATTATTGCACACCTCACCACAAAGTTTACCCGATCCTATCAGCTAGTGACAAGAATTTATAATTCAACGGGAATGACCTGTCTTGACACGATTAATTATCCTTATCCCAACATGGTAAAGCTCCTCCTCAACACATTTGGAATAGATGCTAAGACAGTCATAAACTATGAATATTAAAATCTTTCCAAGAGACAAAACACGATGCCTTCACGTTTATTGCACTAAATAAAAACTCGATTCTCTGAGAATCAGAACTACGTTTTCACCTGACCATGAAATTTATTACACATTCCATTTCTGTAAGCAATGGAGCGTCAACCATGTTAACTGATACAAAACAAAATCTGATGAAATGAGGTATTAGTTTCTTATTCCTAACCTTGATAAGAGGACCCTGTTACTACACCAAACATTGGCTGTCGACATCATACATGTATACTACACAAAACACCTTCTTTAACCCACGTAAATGTACTGCAAGTACATCCGAAAATCGATTTTTATCCCAACGATTTTAGTCTCAGACCATTTACTGATTGAAAACACGTAGCCTACATATAGTATATTAATAGCTATAAGCAAGAGTGTTGTTTACTATTCAACCACAATGCATTAATAAAATCCTTCTTTTTATCCACACTTCATGTTTTATTTCTTGTTGCCATAGACCAACAGTTATTACGAGCAAGATGATTATGAAGAAGAGGAAATGATCCCATATCCATCGCAGCCTCCACCTCCTTTGCCTCCAACGCATGCAAAAGTAGAAATCTATAACGACCCGTTGGTTTTTGCCGAATTGGATCAAGTAGCCATCAATGTAAGTCAATGAAGGAATTTATTAGTTATGTCTACGGCAAAGACAACACGGAATTGTATGTCCGAAATAATGTATGTTTTGAGTCTGAAAAATAGCTTCAGAAATCGCTCCTTTTCGTTTTTAACTAATTATCATCTTTTAGGTGGCCCAAGAAGATCAGAAAACCTTCACTGATCTGGTGAGAATGCTTGTTGGTCGTTGTTCTTCGGACGTAGAGAAGGCAAGGTGAGATGCAGGAGTAACAAAAACCACTACAACTAGTTGCATCGTACAGCATACGTTTGTGCACGGCCCTAATCTTTTTTTTACATTACTTGAATATGTATTTCTTGTAGAGCAATTTTTCGATGGATAACTGTCAAGAATCTCAATACAATGCAATTTGACGAAAATGTACGGTCAGACACTCCAATGGGGTTACTTCGAGGCATTAAACATGGAACAGAAAGCTATCACGTCCTATTCAAGCGATTATGCAGGTATAGGCCTACCCGGAGTAGCTATAATTTTTTGGGGAAAAATACTTTATAAATAAATATGGAGCTATGGTTTTGTTTATGCACATGACACACGATAAATTCAAAAATCAACATAAAAAGTATATAGTTAACTTTTCCCGTTAATTTCGGATTCTTGAAATGGGCTACCATTTCAGTCTCACAAAACCTAATATGAATTTAACCAGATTTTCACGGTTGTTCTTAATTCGTGCATTCCAGCTACGTGGGTCTTCACTGTGTGGTGATCAAGGGTTACTCCAAAAGCGCAGGATACCAGCCTGGGGTCCAGTTTGAAGATAACCGCTTCCGCAACTCTTGGAATGCCGTATACGTAGCCGGCTCATGGCGCTTTGTTCAGTGCAATTGGGGCGCCCGCCACCTGGTGAATGCTAAAGAGGTGCCAAAGATGGGCAAGAACAAGTCGGATAGTCTGCGGTACGAGTACGATGACCACTACTTCCTCACAGATTCTAAGGAATTCATCTATGAATTCTTCCCAATGCAGCCCGAGTGGCAGCTATTGAAAAAGCCCATCTCGCTTAGCGAGTTTGAAGAACTGCCTTTTGTGCGATCCCTGTTCTTCCGCTATGGCCTTTACTTCCCACCAGATGACCGCACTAAAGCTGTCATGCACACAGACAGCACAGGAGCAACCACGGTGCGTATAGGTATGCCAGCTAGCATGGCCGCCACGCTCATTTTCCATTACAACCTGAAATTCTATGACAGCGACGTGGACTTGTATGACACTGTCAGCTTGAAACGATTTGTCATGCAATCCGTGGTTGGTAATACGGTGGCCTTCCGAGTGCATGCTCCCTGTAGCGGCACCCTTCTACTGGACATCTTTGCCAATGCAGTAACCCCAAGGGAATATTTGACAGGTGAACCGATGAAGTTCAAAAGTGTGTGCAAGTTCAAGATTGTGTGTGCAGATCTACAAACCGTTATGGTGCCATTGCCAGATTGCGCGAGTGGTGAGTGGGGTCCGATGAAGGCGACCAGGCTCTTTGGTTTGGTTCCTATCACCCACCAAGACGCCTTGATCTTTGCTGGTCGAGACTTGGACGTGCAGTTTCGCATGTCGAGGCCCTTGACGGACTTCATGGCCACACTCCATAAGAACGGATTCGAAGAGAAACGCCTGTCTAAATACGTATCCCACTCGGTAACCGATGACATAGTCACCTTCAGAGTATCTTTCCCAGAAGAGGGGCAGTATGGAATGGACATTTACACCAGGGACATCGGCCAGAAAGTGTCAGAAACGGGTGAAAAACAACTGCTGACTCACTGTTGCAAATATCTTATCAACTCCTCCAAACGCAATTAATTAATAACTAATTCCAGTGTAAATTTGGATTTTCACAAGAAGACCATAAGTCAATCTGATAGATCACTACCATGCTGCTTAAATCGAAAGCACAGTATATCATGTTTATTTATTCTTTTATTAGAACTGATGTATAGGCCTATGCATCTACAGTTTAAGAAACATGCTACATTTCATAATTTCCTTTCTATATACAGTGTACTGAAAAACTACTGTTTAAAAGGATATTTTGAGGCGGGAGATGTATGTAGCTCAGATAACAGACAGCTAATTTTACCCTGATTTTCGAAATTATAGGCAATGAGTTCAAAATTCTTTTATCTGTTGTAGCAATTAGTTGGCACTCAAACGACCAACAAAATTCAAAGTGTCTTAATGTAAATACTGTATATTAGAATCAAATGTAGGTAAAAAGGTTAGTTTATTAACTTATAAAACTTACAGCTCAGCAACAAAAGTTGCTAAACACTCCACAAGTTCCGAACCATTTACATGTACATGTATGCATACATTATTTGTTCCTGTCAATATGGCATTCACAACTAGTGCATGCATAATGCCAGGTATGTGATAAGCATAAGCTACATACACATGGAAATCAGCAGAGGATAGGAGACAGGAAGAGTGAATGAAAAAGGAAATGAGGATGGTTAAACTGGTTTTCTGAGGAACTGTCCCAAATTTTTCCTGGAAGCAATTACATGTACTTTGGAAAGCCACAAAAACAATGTCACGACAGCCAATCCGGGGATCTAAACTGGGTCTCCTGAATGTGCACGAGACCGAGTGTTTTACCACTCAGGTAATTCTGCTCGGTGATATGCACGAACAATAAATATTTATAGTAGCTCAGGTTAACTTATTTCCCTCACACATTCTAAGGTGCTGGAAACTCTTTTCTCTATTTGCTCCACAGGAGAAACCCCCTTTGCACATCACGTTACAGCGAGGCATAACACGAAAGCATTTAAATCCAAACTATACTTATGTTATATACATTATTTCACAATAATAATAAATTTATTAATTAATAAAAAGTTGATTTGTGTATAGTGCAGTACCATGTTTATTATTATCTAGTTTATTGTTTAATGCTCTACCATCTTTTGCATATGTCTTCAGTCATAATTTTGAAATAAAGGCATTTTAAATAAAATATCAGTTGTTAAAACAATGTGTGCACTTGTCTTTTTAGTTTGTTTGACACTGTTATGCGTGCACTGATTGGATATAAACGAATTAAACAATCAATTGGACATTAATTGCCAAAACAACGTGACCCGAAAAATATTTAAAATGTATTACTGTACTGTCAGTAATGTACTAACTGTAGGTAAAAACTGCTTTCTATGGGCAAAAATATATTCTCATTTATTCCCCAAAAGATATTTGACCAGATGATATTGTGATCGACCATTTTCCAATAGGTAGGCTACTATAATGTAGGCCTATATATGAAGGGGTCAGTTCGACAATGAGGGCAACGCTAATCAACTCATGCAAATATTAATCTTTGTACTGACTACATGTATATACATGTATGGTTCATACTCAGGCAGAAAATGCAGTAGGCCTACTTCCAGCCTGATACGATCCTCGTTTTTTGTTGTGGATTATGGGTGATCTGTGTACTGTACAGTCCGTAAATTTATTAAAGGAAAGAATGTTAAATATACACTTACGTCATCCTGCCAAGACGTTCCTTTCTCAAGAGATGCAAGTTGAGTGTTTGGGCAGTCGATGCAAACCAAAAGCGAAAGGCAAACAAAATATAAAAACTCGACTTCCGAAAGCGCGCGGCTGGACACTGCTGATCATAAATGGCCAAACACGTTGTAGCATTAACTGAATAGAAGTAAAACGTAAAGGAATATCACTTTACAACGCGTTACAAAGTAAACTACGTCCGCATACACGTGTGGCGGTGTCTGTCCAAGACTCTGTGGACG
>JAQGBX010005919.1:0-13089 GCA_034698745.1 Megaphyllum sjaelandicum
AAATTTTGCAAATTTCAACTCGAAAAAATTTGTAAAATTTTGCAAATTTCAACTCGAAAAAATTTGTAAAATTTTGCAAATTTCAACTCGAAAAAATTTGTAAAATTTTGCGAATTTGAACTCGAAAAAACTTGAAAAATGTTGCAAATTTGAACTCGGCAAAACGTGGAAAATTTGTTCTCAGAAATTGTTGGAAATTTAGCGAATTTGTACTCGGTTAACCGTAGTAAATTTTGAAAATTTGTATTCGGGAAAATGTGACAAAGTTTTAAAATTTGCACTCGAGAAAACACGGACAATTTTGCAAATTTGAACTCTGGAAAACATAAATTTTTTTGTCAAATTTGTCCTCGGAAACTATTGAAAATATTTCGAACTTGTATTCGGGGAAAACGTCGAAAATTATCTTTGGACGTTGTTAAAAATTTGTCCTTAGAAATTTTGAAAATATTGCGAATTTTTCCATGGGAAAACGTCGAGAATTGTAAAATATATACTCAAGATAGTGGCAAATTGTAAAATATGTACAGAGTCACTCAGGAAAACGTGAGGAATTTTTTTTTAAAAAAAATCGAATTTTAAAATCTTACGATTGTTCTTTAGAAATAGCGCTGCACAGACTGCAATCTATAACTGCTTGTCTGGTCCCTTACTATCGGTTCGTAAAAATGTGACCAATCAAGCCTTAGATTCCAGTCAGTGCATGAGGACCTGTTATTTTTATTTTGTCCTTTTGGATAACCATGCAAAAAACCAGTTACTAATTAGTACTGTAAAGATGCCGACATGGAGTCCGAAAAGTCAGTAATTCTTTTTTTGCATCTCCATGAATTTTTCTGGAGCTTACTGACATGCCTGAAGGAAATTTTCGCCTTTGTGCCCTATTCTTTGCCGCCCTTTAATCATGGGATCCTTGTTCATGACCCAGAAAGGGCATGTAGTAATTAGTTAAAAATATCACACTTGCAGGACTTCAAAGAACGGAGGAAGTAGATCTTTATCTTTTATCTGATGCCTTACTATTGATTTCCCTGACAAATTGCTGAAATCAGTTATTTTCCCTGACAAATCGCTAAAATCAGTGATTTTCCCTGACTTTCCCTGACCACTGGCCGTTTCCCTGACTCTCCCTGACTTCTCAGGTCGGTAGCAACCCTGTATTTATTGAACAAGGTAATTATGTGGCATTTTGCAAACCGGAGAAAGTGATCATTCCTTGCAGTATCTCCTTCATCCCCATAGATGACCTTGCTTGTTGTTGTCGTGACCACCACGCCATCAATGATGAACTTGCGAGTTCGCTTCAGGGTTTTCTGGTTGTTGTGGTTCTCCTGCTGTTTGGCTTCCTTCTGGTCGTGTAGGACACGGGGCTAAAAAATGACAAAATAATCTATACTAAACGACGCCATTTTGTTTTCGACGCTAGCCAATCCTGTTACGTTTGTCGCAGAACTTGCGGCCGTACGCTTTGCAAGTCCGTATACGATTGGCCGTACGTGACCCCCTCCCCCCCAGGAGCGCGAACTCCGTCGGGAAAAACAAGGCCATAAATCTTCTCCGATTTGCCTCGGACCATAAAACTGTCAAACAGGTTTTCCGTCCCCCATCCGGGATGCATTCAGGATATATAGCGCCATCTTTTGGAGCCAAATGACAGCTAATTCTAACTCTTGATCACATTAAAGGGGGTAGAAATTCAAACAACAATTTTTACCCGGGCAAGGTCGGGTATTACCGCTAGTAACATATAATTGGGCATCTCATTTCCTAAAGTTGTTTTTAAAGAGAAATAATCGGAATTTTCTGATGATTAAAAATCATGCATAGCATGTAACAACACCATGTTAAAAATCAGTAAACGGCCAATTACTATTTCAGAAATATGCTTTTCATGGATCCCACATATAAACAATAAGCATGCTTCAGACGTTCATAAATTATCATAAACTTTAAAGATGCCCTTGACATTTCAAACCTGTTCTCTGTTCCTCCTGTATTGAACCTGGCTGGCGAGGTTAGTCTCTGCATTTTTGTTCTCCTTGTCACTGCTTACCCCACTCTCGTTGCTGCCCGATGTGGACACACTCTCTGTGTCTGACCTGTCCACTGACATCTTCTTGGGCTTGTTGGCCCGTTTGCCTTCCCCAGAGCTGTCCGAGCTGCTGGTGTGGCTCTTAGGCACTTCTTTGTTACGTAGCGCCACTGTGGCACCTGGGCTTGTCTCCTTGGGTTGTGGAGCTGGCGATTTTTTGACCGCCGGCAAAGGCGATTCAGCCTTCTGCTTCGCTTCATCGTCCTTTCTCGATTCATCGCTAGACTCCACAAACACCTCGTTGTCCTCCTCCTTAGACTCTAGTTCATCCACATTGGTCTCTTCCATTGTCGTGCCCTGCAGCTCCACGTACACAGACACGCGTTTGCCTTCCTCGCCCACACTGGTCTCCCGGCGGATGGACGAGTCCTTTACCTTCTGCACTTCCTCACCTACCGTCACCAGGGAGACATGGTCCCTGTTCTTGGATTCTGCAACTGGTTTCTCCTCATTTGGATAAGGGATCATAACAGTCACCTCGCTGTCATCCAGCTTCACCTCCATCTTACTATTGCCGCCCCCGATCACATGAGTGGTACCATTGGTGTTGAGTACGGACACCTCATCCGTACTCGACTCTGTAGGACTGTAAAGTCCTCCATCCATGTTAACCAGCTCCAGATCGATGACCTGGCTGACCGCCTCTTCAGCCTCGGAAAGTGTCGCCCCCTCAGTCATGATGATGGTAACCTCCTTCTCCTCTTGGACATCTGCACAAGGTTCATCTTCTGTCATTTCATCTGGAAAAAGTAAATACACATCAAATGCCTGCCTGCAGCCAGAACCTTTAAATCTTATGATTCCAAGATGATTCAAGCTTATTTTATAAATGCAATGCTATGTAATCAGAAATGGAAATTTGCACAAAAAGAAGCAATAATGTAACATTTAACTTTTAGAAACTACATAGAGGCGATTTTTGGCCTATGAATCGATGAATGACACATGATACCGCATCTTGTGCAAACATGCCTTAGGCCTAATTTGGTAATTCTTCCATGTCAAATGCTAGCCACAAGTAATTCAATCAAAGATTAAATAATGTTTCACCTGTAATGAAAACTGTGCTTATCTGCTGCACCTCCTCATCTTTTGGCGATTTTGGCAGCTTGGTTGGAATGGGTGCAATGGCAACTTCAGAGTTGCTACAAAGATTAACAAGACGACACATTGATCATGCCCGTAGATGATAACGAAACTGATCAGCGCCCAACTAGAGGGCAGCAGACTACAAACCTTTCCGAGGGAACAGGTGAGCCCGTTCTTTCTGTCAGCAACGGGGATGCCTTCCCATGAGAGAGCGCTGGTGAGGACTTTCCACTAGATGGCACTGGCGAAGCCTTTCCATTTGATGGTGCGGGTGAAGATTTTCCTCCGGATGGAACCGGTGATGATTTGCCACCAGATGGCGCCGGTGAGGACTTTCCACTAGATGGCGCTGGGGAGGATTTTCCACCAGATGGTGCTGGGGAGGATTTGCCACCAGATGGAGCTGGCGAGGATTTTCCACCAGATGGAGCTGGTGAGGATTTTCCACTAGATGGTGCAGGCGAGGATTTGCCACTAGTTGGCTTTGGCGAGGATTTTCCGCCAGACAGTGTCGGTGTGTTTTTCCCACCAGACGGTGTTGGTGACGATTTTCCACTAGATGGCGTGGGGGAGGCTTTCCCACTAGATGACCCCGATGAAATCTTTCCATTAGCCCGAGGCAAAGGTGTCTTCTCTTCTTCGTTGCTCTTTAGCCTCTTCCTCGCTTCCTTGTCCTCGTTTCCATCTTCCTCGACGCGCTTGAGAGGGAGAGGAGCAGGACCTTTCTTCTTTGGCTTGGCGGGCATAACCGGGATAACTTCGCTCGTTCTTGGCATGGCATCTCTATCCGGTTCATCTTTACCTTCGCCCTTAGGCAACTCTTTGACTTGTGAAGCTGGACGGGCAGGCTCCTTTTCAACGATGATCTTTGCTGCTTCTTTTTCATCCTTCACTTTTTCCTTCTTGTCTTCTTTCACTGCCCAACATGAAGGTAACAACAATTAAACATGAAGCACAAAATGTCGTGCAACTTGTAAGCATTGTCTAACTCATGGATTAAAACGTGTTAATTTACAGTTCATATGAAGTAATTTCAAATTTCCATATTTTACATAAATTATGAAAAATAAAACAGAAAATATACAATTTTCGAATACCAGGCCACACCAGCTTTCATTGATTCTTAGTAATTTATCACTTTGTATGATGATTTTTGCATAAGATTTAAAAACTGTTTTGTTGACTTTCTATGAGTAATCTAAGATAGCGTAAGAAAAAAAATGCACGCATACGTTCGATGTTCACATCTTCTGCCTCCTTTATGGTCTCGATCAGATGAGTTCCTCCAACTGGTGGTAATTCTGATTCTGTACTCGGGCGAGAGGGATGGTTTATAGTTGTGGGCGAGTCCTTGGTTTGAAAATGATAATAAAAAGTGTCAGATAACATCAGATATTTGATGAAAAAAACTAAGATCATTAGAAAATGCACATACAGTACATGAAAAAGAAATTGAATCAATTCCCATAAAGACAACAACAATAGAATTACTTGAATCACTTACCCTAGGTTTAAGCTTGGACTGACAATCAAAAGTATGCACACAGGAGAAAAAATAATAACAACCAGTGTGGGTTTAGAAAAGAAAATGAGCTAATTTTTTAGATTCTTAAAATTTTCTGAGTTTATTTCCATTAATTTCCCTTTAAACTACTGAAATATTAACAGATTGCAGTATAAAACCACCTCATCTAGAATATTTTGTACATTTCTTCAACTATTTCCAGAATAATGAAAGACGTTATTTTGTTTCTACAACTTTCCAACATTCTTATTGCTTGAATTTAAAATATTCCCAGAAAGCTTCCCACATTTCTTTGGGGTTCCCCCATTTTACTAAACCAATCTTATGGTAATTTTCCCAAAATCTCTCTTTCAATTTTGTGCCGTTTTTAAAATGTTTCAAAATGTATGCTTATCCAACATTTTTCAAGTACATCAACAGATATACATTCAATGTTAAACAACAAAAAAATCATCACATACTCATGCAAGAAACCAAATTAATCAATGAAACCAGAATTTCACAAATTTGCTCATGTCACAAACAGACTCACCTCTGGATTTTCATCTTCAGTTTCCATGAACTCCTCAACCACCTCTGCCTTGTATTCACATATTAAGTCATGCACCGGTTTAATGTCAACAGATTTGCTGATAAATGGGTGCTAGAAAAAAATAATTGGATATGTTGTAGATAATAATTCTTGATTTCCTTATTCTAACAATTCATACACATTAAAGCTAATATATAGCTCATATATCAAAATTATTCCAGTTTAATTTAATTCTACTCCACAGCAAATTTTAAAATATTCAATTACTACATTTTTAGGAAAGCATTTTAAAAACTTTTCAGGAAAAACTTTATTTCAAACACAAAAACATCACCTCATCCTCTATGATTTTGCTTTCAATGTAAATAATATCCAAAATTTAAAAAAAAAAACATTGTGAATATCCTGTGCAAAGGAATTTTATGACATACAGGTTGGAAACTAAAATCACGATAATAGACCTGGGTCACGAAAATGCTAATCATACATAGCCTTGGATTGCACGACAAGCTTTGCTCTATGGCACTAAAAAGAACCAAATGAGCCGATAAAAATGTACCTTAAGTAAATCCTCCGCATTTGGCCGATTACTCGGATCCTTGATTAGGCACTTTGATATGAAGTCGTTGAATTCCTTTGACCACTTTGACGGGTTATTCAACGTGGGTGGGCTGGATTTCTGGATCTTCAAGAGCACCCTCATAGGGCTCATCTCGTGATTGGGTGGATCGATTTGGGCAAACTCGATAAGGGTAATCCCCAGGCTCCAGATGTCCACCTTGTGGTCATATGGATTATCGTGGAATGTTTCGCAAAGCACTACCTCAGGCGCCATCCTGAGAGGAGAAATGGAAGAGTGCAAATCATGAGACTAGAATTAAGTCGTAGAGATTCATAGAAGTCCTGGAAGTAGCTAAAGCTCACCAATAAGGAGTTCCAATAAACGAGTCCCTTTTCTGAAGAGTGGACTTGTTTTTTGCCGACACACCAAAATCGGCTAAATGATAAAATAATCCCAAAAGAATTAAGTGTTAGATTAATTGTAATACTTTGAATATCTCGTGGTATAACATTGTTAGTTATTCTTCTGTAATTGGACAAGGACACCAGTTTTACATTACAAACCTTTAAATTGGTGATTTGCAAGAGCAAACATTTTTTAAACAATAGGCTTCTTGGCCACACAGTAAGTTTAATTTCTTTGAATTTTTCCCGTTCGCAGTGAGTGTCAGTGAACGTCCATCCGACTTCCATTTTTTGCGAAATGACGGAATGCAATACTGCTGTTCCATCATTTCGTGGCAAATCTGACAGAAGCTCTCTCCGAGCAGGAAAAAACCCACGCATACACATGACGGCATCCCCCCTTCCTTCACCAGAGGAGAACAACTAGTGCTTAATTTGTTCCGCAGGAAATTTTAAGATCAATTAACTTTTAAACAGATCTTAAGACTATACAATCACTCTCAAAACATTAGCACTTAGTTGAAGCTTGCTTTTCAAAATAAATTTCAGAACTGTCCACACTACAGTCCCATATGTACTAAACAAGTATAACCAAACAATTTCCAGAACTAGCAGTGAAAACATTTAAGCATTCAAAAAGCCCACCGAGTTTGACATCTCCGTTCATCATGAGCAGAACATTTCCAGCCTTAAGGTCACGATGGATGACCTTGTGCTTGTGAAGATAGTCCAGGGCTAGGCACATTTCGTGGCAAATGAATTTTATCTGCGACTCTGTTAGTGGCTTCTCCAAATCGACCATGATGCTGTCCAAAGCACCGCCTTCGCAGAATTCGATTAGCATCTGAAAGCATCAACAAGTCAAATTATGAAACCATAAGTTTAGAACTGACACAGATATTATATACATGTACTGAAAAATTTTCAGGCAATGGTTTCATCTCGAAACAATAATACTCCAACAAATGACATTTGTAAAGGTCTATAACAGATTTTGCTTTGGAAATGTCTTTCCTTAGCAATAAAAGCAGTCCTTGATTCCATTGCACAAATGCAATTCAGGTCGATTCACATAATATTATTTTCGAACTAAAGTGCTGCTTTTCTAATAAAACTTTGTTTGACGGCAGTTCTGAAGTGTGAAGTGTAACTGAACCAGGCGTATCAAGGAAGGTTTCCAAGGCTACTAAATTTACTCCACATTTACTCAGGGAGAAAGCAGCAACTACTTGAAATTACTCTTGGAAAAACATTTGTAACTGGGTTGATCCTAAACTTTGATCAAACGAATGTTTTTATTAGTCTACTAAACAGCTATGTTGACCAAAGCGTTTTATGAAAATAATTAGGCGCCTACCACAGCAAGCGGCCAAATTGTTTTATATACATGTATTTCTCATTTTCTAAATCAAAATGTTTTCCATTTTGAAAAGTTCAACAGAACTTAACAGCCTGGCTTCTTGTACCAGTAATTAAATTTTGATTGAGATACAACTAATAAGAATAACTTAATACGACGACCAGATTGCTTTATACATAGCAACGTTTCGGCACTATGTGCCTTTATTCAAGCCTCTAAAAAGAACAGAATACAATAATTACTATCCGACAATGTAAGGTACAACCATGTGACACGCTATGTATAAAGTAATCTGGCCGTCGTATTCCGTTATTCTTATTAGTTTTATTGCCACCGACCACTTGAGGATGTCGTTTATTGATTTGAGTGAGATAGTTTCATTTTTTTTAAATTAAAAGCTGCCAAGTGGAATGAATTATTCTCCATGGGAGTTAAACTTATTAAAAATTTATCAGTTTTCAAAAGAACAATACACCAGGGTTCCCCCATAAATTTCATTTTCAACTTCCCTGACTTTTCCAGATTTAAAAAAAAATTTCCTGACCAATGACAATGTGAAAAATTGACAGTGGAAAATATTTTTTTTTTAAATTTACTAACGACAATTTTGAAAATTAACATTCTCAATAAAAAAAAAATTGTATTCGGAAAATGTTAAAAATTGGTGCACGGAAAAAGTGAAAAATGTGGCAATTTTGTCCTCGGAAAATGTGGAAAATTTGTACTGAGAAAACCAAGAGAATTATAAAAACTTGTACACGGAAAACGTGGACAATTCTGCTAATTTGTACTCGGAAAACGTGAAACATTTTGCAAATTTGTACTCGCAAAACGTGGAACATTTTGCAAATCTGTACTACGAAAATGTGGAAAAGTTTTGCAAATTTCTACTCGGAAAATGGGCCCTGAGCTTAATTTTGGATCGCCATAACTGCTTTGAATTTCCCTGACTTTTTCAAAATAAAACATTCTTTCCTGACTTTTCCAGGAATGATAGTCTAACTCAATAACACGGACTGTTTTGCAGTTCCATTATTTCAAAAATTAATTTTTTTTTTGTGGTGTTTGACGTCTGGTGACTACATAAAAAAATCAAGTGCTTGCACGTGTAAAAGCTGATTTTCTTACAAATCGACGTGGATTTTCGATAATTTTGCAATAAATGACTCAACAGTGCACAAGGACGACACTTTCATTGAGATAACGTTTTTCCCATCGAGTTCCGTGCTAAATTCTCGATGCTTGGTCAAAGGGGTTTGGCCCACCCATTTCCGGAGATAAAAATATTGCGTCGCATTAAAAGCTGACCATGAAGCCAAACATCGTGTCGGAATCTTTTTTTGAAAATTCTTAAAAAAACAGAAACAGCCCTGAAAATAGTTTGTCATGCGCTTCCGCGTTTAAATGCTGAAATACGCCAAAACATTTTGAAACATGACGGCAAATTTCTGGCGATGTTCATAAACAGGTTTCATACAGTATATATTCCTTTAAAAAATCTAAATGAGGATAATTTATAATCAAAATCGTTCCAATTTTATAACTCTGCACAAACTAAATGAAAATCTCACCGAGACTGCCGAAAATAAAGAAATTACATTGAAATTACTCCGTTGTATTTTAATGTTTCGAATTGTTGAATAAAAATCAAATTTAGCCAGTATGAAAGTTTTAAAAGGAATATTACACTATCTTCAATTTTAATATTTTGAAAAAATTAGAGCATGATGCTGAATGTCAGAAATCGAACATTTAAAAATAAAGATTGAATCTGAATTTGGAACAACGTTATTTAAACTTTTATGAATTTAGTTCAGGAAAAAAAAAAACTTTCAATTTTGAGGCTAATTATGGCCTTTCCATTTACTTTTATCCTAGTTAAACCTTCAAAAACCGTTAAATACCACGGAAAACGTTGAATTAGGTTAAAATTGCTTATTTATGCAAGAGAAACTTAATATTTATGAGAACAAACTAAGCAGACAGTGAAATGCGAGCATACTCCAATTAAAAAGAAATGCCACATACTCTTCAAAAATTCATGCATTTAGACATCCAAATTATAATGCAATAGGCCTACTGTTAAAAATAACTTGCAAAACGTGTCTAGAGTCATACCACTCGCCTGAAGTATCATGCAACTATAACAATATACAAAATTTAGAGTGTAGTAAAATTTAAAATGGAACACGGCATACTGAAGCCATATTTTACTTCACTACATTGCAAACTTGCATATACTGTACGTGTAAATATACATGTAGTAGGCTAAGCATATTACTTGCAATCGTTTCCTACTGAATTAACATTTTCGAAAATAATAGAATGCTGACAAATGCAATTGTTAATTGTAGCAACGTTTGCGAGTTTTGAAAAGGAAAGCTGGCACTCTAGCAGAAAGGAGCCATTATCGAATATTTCGGAATAAAATCGAAATCCGGCCCCATTAACACCTGCATTTGCAAAACTCATTATCCTCCAAACAAGAACAAAAGAATCCTGTTTAAGGGCTGTTTATTTTAAAAAGAAAATATAACATATGTTTCAAATTTGCACCTGAAATGATGCGTACACTAATATTTTTTACGATAATAACACATTGGTGCCAATAGCATTTTTAACCGCATTAGGCAATTAGGCATGACCTTCTTAACCCTTTCCAGTCTGGCGATTCCAAATGGAAATTACTACACTAGTTTAACTTCAATTTTAATGATAAATTGTACTAAGATCATGTCGAAAAGTGGACGCTAAATAAAATTTCTGCAAAATGCTAAAAAAAGGAAATTCGAAAAAATTTAAGCAAAGATCATCTTAAATATATTACGAGAAAAAACAAAGCTAAAAAAACTTGCGCAAAAGTAAAATTTTGTAATTTGTATTCGTTCTTGTAAGAAAACCGAAGATCTTTCCCTTAGTACATTTAAATTTGTCCCTTAAACTTTCCCTTTTTCACCTTGGAGCCTATGACGATGACAATTATTTATAAGACAATGGGGTAGCCGACAGTGATCTCCAGTATTTTTGGCAACCTCCAAGCACTGGAATCAACTCATCTTTAGAGTGCAAGTGACAATACAAACAATTCAAGGAAACGTGATGGAATTCAGGGCTAAGTTTTGCCGCATTGAATTGAAAACCATTTTCCTGAAGGTTTTCCCATTGTTGATTAGACAACTGATACATTGGACGATTTATCTAGTGTCCGAGGGACAAATTTCATAAAACAGTAAACTTGGACATTTCACATCGCAGGAAAGGTAATGATTTTCACCATGTAAGGTTTGGCAAATGGCTTACCCATAGCTTCCCGTCGTAAAAGTAGGCCTCGTACAACCTGACTACATTCTGGTGCTTGCATTCGGTGAGGATTTCGATTTCCACCACGAAATCGTCCAGGTCGTCTTCGCCGTCCAGTTCGCATATTTTCGCCGCAGCTAGGACTCCGCTCTCCTTGTGTTTGGCCTAAATGAAGTACAAAGAAGAACGTTAAATGAGTTGACCATTATTTGGACCAGGTCGTTAACAAAATCCATTCATTAAGGAAAAGTGGTTCAGTAAACATGCCAACGTGCCATTTTTTAAAGAAAAATCAAACCACTTCGGTTATTACTTTTTATTAAATAATGCTACCTTTTTAAGGGTGAAGATAAATCATTTTTGTCATATCTTCACTCTACCAATGAACATTTGAATATAAAATTAAGAGATCACTATTCATATTTAGGCAACACAACTACAAGATACTGGCTATGCGTCATTAAATGACCAGATGTAGCATGTAGTTTCTTGTAGAAATTCGGAACAAATACTCAGATAGTATTTTTTTTAAAGAAAAAATGTTACGATATGATAATAGGGGTACTCTCAGACAGAAGCTTTGCGAATCGTACTTTGACAGTCGCCGAGTCACGCGTGCAAAAAGAACGCGTTAAGTGATTTGAAAACAGCTAAAACCTTGAGGAAGATTTTTAAACTGCCAAATCGATGCTTCAATAAAGCTGCTGTCTAGGAACCCCTGATTAAATTTAGTCAGTTTGCTTCCGCTAAGATATGACAGATGTTACCAGACTTCTACAAGGGGCCGGTGGTTTGCAAAAATAAGATGCATCCTTTTCTCAGTCAAATATACACTGTACATGTATTCTGCGCGCATCTTACGCTAGTAAGATAGTAGTAATTAAAATGTTCGCTGAACAGGTGATCGAAGGTGCTGCCACGTACTGGTGTCACACAATCTATGACATTTGCAACACAGCATCCATATACGTACTGTATTTCTGCATGTTAAAACGAGGCAGAAATCTCGTCACGGCTGACGTCTTCCAGTTTCCCAAATTGGTTTTTGTATCAAAAAAATCTATAAGTGTGTTCGATAAGCTATCAAACAACTTATTCATCCTTAGACTATGATATTTGTATCGAGGCAACGGGACGAATGCCAAAAGCTGTCGATATCTGCTCAATCAACGCACTTAACGCTTTTGCCGGATTCCATATAAACTGACAGGAAACCCAAAATGTGAGACTAAGCAAGATGGAAGCAAGATATGCGCCTATTTTACACCATTTCCTCGTTTTACGAAAAAGCCAATCAGGCAGGCATCAGTAGGCCCTACTACGCACCGTGGACAGGTCTTGAGGGTATACTTACAAATTTAGACAACTGTACACGAGATGTTACCGATTATTTTACTAAATTTCAGGATTGTTTATTGTGATTTTTGACGGCACACGGGGATTGCACAATGCTACCACGTATTTATCGAGTTGTTTTCCCAAAATTTCTTCGTATTCCTAACAAACGCCTCACATTTTCATCCCAGGTCAACATTTACAGAACCCCATATTCTCTATTTTGATGATTTATGTCAAATAATCTTGCCATACTGAATTTTTTCAGTAACATACCAAACGGGATATCTACGAAACCAATGCGCATTAATCGTAATCTTTTGTGTTTGTTCTGTAAATGACAAATATTGGCAGTTTGCCCATTCTATATTTACAATGCTTTCATAAATATATCCCGTAATTGTAAATATTCCATGTTTTGTCTTTTTCCAAGTTTAATGCAATATCGATTATAACGTATGCATTATATAGTTTACAATTTTTGTAAATTTTTATTCAGAATTTCCTGAATTACAATGCACCAAATTCTTTCCGACTAGTTTCTTCTTATATTTTCTGAATTTGCCGAAAACTTTACGTCTTTTACGAACTTGTACGCGGAATGAAATGGTTCCCAGTTTTTCTAAGATTTCCCAAAATACGATGATCGAAATATCGAATTGAATAATTTGTGAAAAACTCCTTAACTAGTAAAGGTTCTCTCAAATTTCAAACTGACTATGAGCGTTGAGCAACTAACACTTAAACCAATTTATAATATATTGCCTGGCGAATACTTGATATTTAAGTTTGGGAATATTAACCGACAAACATTTCAATTCAATTCAATTCAGTACCCTACTATCAGTAAATAAATACCATGTGGTAGGGAGGTGTAATCCATCAACCCA
>JAQGBX010005920.1:0-13089 GCA_034698745.1 Megaphyllum sjaelandicum
TGGCAATCGGATGAGTGGTTCAAGAGCGCATAAAGGACACACACACACACAGACATTAATTTTTATATATATAGATACAGTTGATTTAAAAAAAATAAAAAAAGTCTTTTCCTGCATGAGCAGATAGGTATCTCTTTTGCCGAATGGTTTCCTCGTTTCATGTCCTTGGTGCACGCTTATCAGCCTAAAGCCATGTACTTTATAAGCGGAAATTCTGTACATGTAGCTGAAAACTTTGCATCTTTGTTTTTCTTGAAGGTGCATGTATGGTTGTTTCGCAGAAATGCAGCTAATCAGTTAGTTGATTGATTATTAAAACGCTTTTGAAAGGTCATAACGCCAAATGAATTCCGCAACTTGGAATTTTGCATACTTTGGGGAGATGTGCTAAAATTTCGAAACTTCAAAACGAATTTTGACCACATAAAAAATTGTGCGATATAACGCTGAATTTGCCGATACTATAGTTGCATCAGGATTTCATCCAAACTTGTAGATAAATGGAAACTTATAGGTGCAAATTTAGTTCTTATTGTTAAAGTTCTAAACTTAGATGAAACATTAGTTCTTATTGTCGAAATTCCAAACTTACATGAAACTTTATAGTTCTTGTTGTTGAAGTTCTAAACTTAGATGAAACTTTATAGCTCTTATTGTTGTAGTTCCAAACGTTGACGAAACTTTAGTTCTTATTGTTGAAATTCCAAACTTGGATGAAACTTTAGTTCTCATTGTTGAAGTTATATGCTTTTGTCAGACTTCTGATAATGCGAACTATACGGTTTTTATAAACATCCCTGGAAATTCGTCTTAACAAAATTCGACTGTACTGCCATTAAAAAATAAAAAGCACCAATAAAAAACTAACCAACACTGCAATCCAACAACAACTAACCAACAAACTAATCCAACAAAAACTAGCGTTAGTTAATTAAACATAAAAGTTAACATTTTTCCTACTTTTTTGTAGGAAAAACGTTAGCTTTTGGAGCATCCCACGCGGACAATTGATATTTCGTACTTATTTCAAGGGTTGCTTCCCCGATGAGCTTCAATTCTCTAATTGAATCATGTCAATGCGTAACTTGGGTAACCTTATTAGTGCAAAGAGAGTGGCAAGTGCGAATTGAGCACTCATCGCAACTGGCTTAGCGCAAAGTTAACAACCCCCCGTGACTTAATTCCCTGGTGCATTGCAGCGGTTTCCTTTTAAGTGCAAACTGCGCTTTTTCTCTTGATTAAAAGTGCGGTTTACAAAGCGTGACTTACAGTTCTCTTTAGGAGGGATTGTTCGCTCTTTCGCACTTCTTGCCTTTTCCTTGGCATCGTTCTGGCTCCCGATTGTATCTCACTGCCGGCAGGGCTGCCATGGCAACGGCGTCTGGCAGCGCCGCCCTGGCGTTCATGGCCCACGCCAGTGCAACAGATCGATTCCAACGTGCGAGGAATAATTACTCGAATTTTCGCACTTTTCACCAGTCATGCAGAATAGAACCGACAAATTCGTTTTAACGAACACTCAACATACGAACAATTTGTATAGGCGCATTTGTTTTCTGATCTTTTCTTAGCTCGTGGACATGGGTATAAGTAGTTAGGAAAATTTGGACCTTATTTGAATAGAGGAGGTACATTAAGGGATCTTAGCCCCTTCTGGCATTTGTTCATGTTTACGTACATTTTTATTTTGTTCGTTTGTTTATTTATGGTAGTTAGTTGGTTAGTTTTTGATGGTTTAGTTTGTTGGATTATTAACCAACAAGAACTACCCAAAAAAGTACATGTAAACAAACAAAAATTAACCAACAAAGTAGGCCTACATGTAAACCATCGAAAACTCACCAACAAAATTATTTGTTGGTTTATTTTTCACGTTTGGTTTATTTTGTTACTTTGCTTAGCTGGTTAGTTTTTTTTTAATTTTTTTGTTGGGTTTTCTTTGTTGGATAGTTTTTGTTGGTTTAACTTTGTTAAATAGATTTTGTTGGTTTAACTTTGTTAAATAGATTTTGTTGGTTTAACTTTGTTGGATAGTTTTTGTTGGTTTAACTTTGTTGGATAGTTTTTGTTGGTTTAACTTTGTTGGATAGTTTTTGTTGGTTTAACTTTGGTGGATAGTTTTTGTTGGTTTAACTTTGTTGGATAGTTTTTGTTGGTTTAACTTTGTTGGATAGTTTTTTTGGTTTAACTTTGTTGGATAGTTTTTGTTTGTTTAACTTTGATGGATAGTTTTTGTTGGTTTATATTGTTAGATTACTTTGTTGGTTAGTTTTTGTTATTGGTACTGGTCCAGTGCCCTTGAATGAGATCATATAAAAGTTGTACTAAGTTATCAATGCGCATAGGATAGGTGTAGAAATCGAACAGTTTGGGTCATTGGAGATGCTTTTAAGGGGTCAAAATTTACGATGAAAAAGAAAACGGACGGTCGAGGGTCAACAGATTTTCTTTTGTTTGATTTTTAAATTTCTATCTTGCTCTGCAGACTAAGCCTAGGCTTCAGATGTGACACAACTCAGAAACTCTTCAATTTCATTTAAGACGGTATTGAGTCGAGCAAAAGGAGCTCTATGTTCAGTAAAAAGCACCCAGCTTACCATAGTTTCAGAGAAATTATAGTACCACTTTGTTTTATCATGCATTACAACTTTATCTCAGAATGACAATTTTGATTTGTCACTTTTGAGGAAATGTGCCAGAATTGAGATTTATATTCGTCTCCATCAAGTGTTCGATAAACTGGTAATGTTTTAGTTAAGCTTAAGAAGTTGAAAAAAACCCCAGCTACTTGTTTAATATCTGGAAAGTCTCTGGAATAGTTAATTTACATCAGGAATGCATTTTTTTTTTTTTTTTCATAATTACCAAGGAAAACCCACAGTCAACAAACGAACATTCAACCTGCGAACAAGTTTTCTGGAAAGCATTATGTTCGATAAGCGGGATTTCCCCGAAAAATTATCTGAGTTTATATTCTGGCGAAAGCATACTTAAAACCTGATGTGACGAGTTTTACGACAATTTTTTTTAAAAAAAGAAAAAGGTTAGTCGTCTTACCGTTTTGTATCTCACTGTGCCGCTCTTAGTTGCCATCTTGCCATTATTCCTGGTTGAGCATTGTCAGAAATTCGTAAATCTCACTGCGAAATTAATAATCAGAAAAACGCACGAATTAGACCTAGTGATATGAAAATCCACTTTAGCGACCCCCACTGTGTGTTTGGGAGCAGCAATTTGGCGTGGAAGTGTTACTCCTAAATGTCTGCACCGTGTCCAAAAAGATAAGATCCATTAATCATTCAGGGCATTTTTTATTTTATTTTCCATTCCTTGGTGTAAATTCCCTGGAAAAAGCAACCTACGCTCTGAGAATGTAAAAAGGTGTAGTCTGCAGCATTTGCTGCAACCTTCTGCACAGAACCTGTACAATGTGTATTCATTTCAAAGAAACAGGATACATTTACTAAACTAGATACAGTATACATGTACCCTTAACAAGGTTCTCCAGAAATTTCATTTTCAACCCCCTATTTTGCAAAATCGACACCACAATATTTTGCAAAATAGAAAAATATGTATTTTTTTAAATTTGCATGAAATTTTTTTCGTTCAAATTTGACAATTTTGTGTTTCGGAAAAAGTGGAGAATTTGCAAATTTTTTCTCAGAAACTAATGCAAATTTGTACTGAGTATATTTTAAAAAGTTTACAAATGGGCTCGGAGCTAATTACGCAGAAGCATTAATTTTGAATCGTGACAACATGACTACGTTGAATTTCCCTGACTTTTCCACACATTTTTAAGTTCCCTGACTTTTCCAGGTTTTTCCAGGTCTGGGGGTACCCTGTATAATGCTATAATTTGGAAACCTACTCCTGGAAATAATACTTATTTGGAAACTTTTCTCAATGTAGTTTTTGTGTCATTCACTTTCCTTCTCAAGCTTACAAATTCGATACGTTAGTTTAAAATATAACAAAAAACATCAGGAAAAAATTTAAATCTTTTAATTAAATGGAGCGTCACATTCATTGAAATTAAAAAATATTTTTTTTTCCAAAAAGTATTATTTACATTGTACATGTATATATTTGTAGTTGCCTCAAAATTTCTAACATCTTGGGTACCTGTATAGGATTTAAATACCTACAATGTGTCTTAAATTCATAAGGACGCCGCACTCGAGGTAATTTATATCCCGAAATAAATTTGACGAAATTGCAGGAAATTTATTTTCGTTGAAAAAAAATGTCCTATTATACTGCAACATGAGAAATTAATTTCAGAATATACATGTACATGCAGAAGCAATACACACGCCTCGTATAATCCGCCATTTTGAAAAAAAAGCTTAATAATTACAATTGTAGTTTTCTAATGAATGTCAAAATCGTTTGATAATAAACCACTTGTCATCTGTACTCGCAAAAGACAAAAGAATTGATCAACAAAAAAAAACTAAATTGGACAATTTATCGACCCAATCAGTCGTGCAACGAATTTTTGAGGAAAAAATAGAAGAAAAAAAGTTGCAAACAAAATTTTGATGGTACTAACACTCACCAGTCATCTCTGAACCGAATCGATGGGCTTTTTGATAAAACTGCGAATGTTTTTTTCGCAGTTATTTGACTGTCGAACATCATCATTGACGTCATTCTTGGATGACGCCACAGTTTATCTGACTGAAAGCTATGCAATGAATTTTAATGGGCTTTGATCACTAGTATAGTATACTTTTTTTTTATCAGCCAAGTCATACTTCAAATCCTGTATCAGTTAACAACGTTTGTCACTCAATTCGAATTTCCTCAGTTCATTCACTTTTTAAGTTTCGTGAAGACCAACAGTTTCATTTACCGGATATCGATTGAATTAATGTTTTAGGTTTACAAAAATTTACAAATATAAAAACGTTGATATCAAACTACGGTCACACGCACAGGATGAAACTTATAGATGTTGATAATTCGTTGCCAATTGTTCTTGGAAATATAAAGTTATGTAAACAATTTTTAAGTAACAATTAATGTAATAAATTTGTGTAAAAAAAATTATGTAAACAAATGGCAGCAATTGGCAACAAAATAAGAAAGAAATTGCAGTGCTAAGTAACATATCGGCTGAACTATTTGAAAAGGGGTGCTCATGCAGAGAACGTTGATGTAATCTTGATAAAATTCCGGCTTTTTATTTTGGTGAAATCCTGCATGGTTAGTTATTTGAGTAAAATTTGTGGGCTTTTTATTCGGGTTAATTTCTTGCCTTTTAACTTGATAAAATTCCGGCTTTTTATGTTGGTGAAATTCTGGCTGTTTAGTTTGGTGAATTTCTGGCTGTTTAGTTTGGTGAAATTCTGGCTGTTTAGTTTTGTGAAATTCTGGCTGTTTAGTTTGGTGAAATTCTTGCTGTTTAGTTTGGTGAAATTCTGGCTGTTTAGTTTGGTGAAATTCTGGCTGTTTATTTTGGTGAAATTCTGGCTGTTTAGTTTGGTGAAATTCCGGCTGTTTAGTTTGGTGAAATTCTGGCTGTTTAGTTTGGTGAAATTCTGGCTGTTTAGTTTGGTGAAATTCTGGCTGTTTAGTTTGGTGAAATTCTTGCTGTTTAGTTTAATGAAATTCTGGCTGTTTATTTTGGTGAAATTCTTGCTGTTTAGTTTGGTGAAATTCTTGCTGTTTAGTTTGGTGAAATTCTTGCTGTTTAGTTTGGTGAAATTCTGGCTGTTTAGTTTGGTGAAATTCTGGCTTTTTATTTTGGTGAAATTCTAGCTTTTTATTTTAGTGAAATTTATGGCTTTATATTCGGGTTAATTTTTTCTCTGATAAATTTCCGGATTATGGTTAAATTCTGGCTTTTTGTTTTGGTAAAATTCTTGCTTTTCATTTGGAAATTTTTTGCTTATTTTGAATTTTATTTCGTATAATTACTGCTTAGTATTTGGCCAAAACGTTTCTTATTTCACAAACATCTTTTTTTTATCTCGACAAACTTTTTATTATTATTTGGCAAAGTTCTTTAATTCATTTTTTTTTGTGAAAAATCCTGTTTTAATAACAATTTTACGTTATCATCGAAAAATTGTATAAGATCATCGAATATCATTTCAAGCTCTCGTTGTTTTAATAACAATTTTATCTCATTTTCGGAAAATTGCATTAGATCATAAAATATAAAACAGCAATAATGAAACGCATCCATGAACACGAGCAATATCATTATTTTACGACATGCCCCGGCCGAAACCAGAGAAACAGCTCAACCAAAAACTGTTCTCAAACTCAACACGTGGCAAGTGGCAACATTCCAAAACAATTGCTCAGCATTCCAAACGTGTCTAAACGTTTCGAGGTAGACGACCGTGGGCTTAATTCATCCAGCAAAGCATCGCATGCGTTAATATAGGCAAAGCAATTAATTTCTGACACTGAACATTGCCAAGAACGCATTGTTTTCAAGACTTCAGATGTGTCTCGTTCAAGTGTGGACACAGCCATCCACATCCGTTCCACCAGGTTCAACGCTGCGGAATAATTCGGGCTGTTGTTGGGTCATAAACGCCCGAAAATTACGTGGCCTGCTTACCTGGCCATACATCCTGTCTTTCTTTTTTTTCCTAATTTGCCATAATGAATCACGCAAAAAAAAAAAACACTGATGGCGGCGAGGGTCGACCGTAAAATCCCGTCAATGGCATCTTGTTTACCAGCGACAATGGCAAACGCGATTGCCTTGTTTGTAAACATTCCAAGTCGAGTTTGCTGGAGATTAGATAAGCCATATATCGGCCAGAATAATTGTTTCTTTTCTAATATTTACCATGGGTTTTAGCGGTGGGAATTGAGATAAGGCCTATTACATGTAGCGAGTGCATGATTCAACTCAAAATACTGTATTTCATTTTTGAGATAATGTAAGGTTAGAAATTGCACCATTGAATGATCTGATGCATGTGAAGTGACGTGACACTACTGGCATTTTAACCCGAAACTATTGGGTAAACTAAGATGTGTCGTTTTCACTGAATTAATTAGGAGCTGGAATGACCTTGCGTTTACCAGTATTGGTTTGGACCCATCTTTAAGTTCAAATGAGCTCGTTTTCCAATAATAGTTCGGACCTATATTTCAGCTCAAATGAGCTCGTTTACCAGTAATTTGGACACATATTTGTGTTGAAATGAGCTCGTTTACCAGTAGTTTGGACCCATCTACGAGTTCGTTTACAGTTGTTTGGACCATCTATGAGCTCGTTTACCCGTAGTTTAGACCCATCTATGAGATCGTTTACCCGTAGTTTGGACCCATCTATGAGATCGTTTACCAATAGTTGTTTGGGCCAATCTATCAGCTCAAATGAGCTCGTTTATATCAATAGTAGTTTGGGCCAATCTTTGAGCTGAAATGAGCTCGTTTACCAATAGTAGTTAGGACCTATCTTTGAGCTCGTTAACCAGTAGTTTAACCCATCTATCAGCTCAAATGAGCTCTTTCATATCAATAGTATAGTTTGGACTAATCTTTGAGCTGAAATGAGCTAGTTAGTTTACCAATACTGTAGTAGTTTGGACCAATCTTTGAGCTGAAATGAGCTCGTTTACGAGTATTTTGAAATCATTTGAGCTCACTAAAGTGTCACATGTTGCTCGACTTAAAACCGGAAATTGGCACTTTCTGAGTTGTCACTTCGCTAGCTACATGTACGTACATGTATATCCCTGTTTTTTTTTTTTTTTTTGTTTTGGTTTTTTAAAGCTAGTACAAGATTTTTGAGTTGTCACTTCTAAAGTGGGGTGCTGTAAATATACCTTCTTAAGCCAGGGGTAATGAGTCTTGAGTTGCGTCACTTCTGAAGAAGGGTTTTGCTCAAAAGTCGATCAACACAAAGCAAAGTTCAATATTATGGAAAAGTTTGTAAGTCTTACCTGTTCGGGTCGTATTGACAACTGGCCCACAGCGATTAGATAAAAGTCACAATCACGGGAATATATGCGTAATAATCCACATCAAGTATGGCAGAAGTTAGTCCTCTTTTTGCCTTTTCGTTGACCTCCCAAAGTCCCCACTGCAGGTGGGTACATGTGGGTAGATGGTACCGAATAACTCTCAGTTCATTCACAACGCTCTCCCTCCCCTAGCCACCGTCAGAATGCGACCCCAGGTAAACTAGTGGTTGCCCAGAACAAGTTTGCCAACTTTTTCACCCCACTGACTCGATGAGTAATCCACAAACCCAGGTGGGTCACTCAGAAATTCGGTCTGCTACTGGAGTACTGGTCCGTTTTTGGCCCTCAGTGGGTCGAGGAGAGCACTTGTTTGGTGTTGAGTTGGAGGAAAGCGACTGGTTGATACCGGAGCGTTGGTATTACGCATCGTGCCAACTAGTTGATTCGACCTGCTTTTGGGGACATTCGAAAAGGACGGCCTGCCTCTACAGTGCCTCTGAAGTGCAAAAAATAGTATAATTAAGTTTATTCTGTAATGAAATGTAATGGGTAAACGTTGGATCAAGATCCAACCAGGGACCACGTTTTCGACTTTTGCAATGGGACGTTTTTCGTGAGTTTCGTGGCGTTAATTTGGTTGATTAAAAATTTTCTACCAATGAACGCATGCAGTGAATAAAAAAATTCAATCAACGGGATGAAAGTTTTAAGTCATGCAACTCATGAAAAATGTAACGTTGCATAAGTTTGAAAATTCGGCCCCTGGAGTACGCAGGAATGTACGTGGAAAGTCACGCTTAAGATCACCACCACAACCCCCTTTCCCTTCTCGATATGGTGAATTTCGCAATTATTAATTGTTTTGGAAAATTTCCCATTTTTTTTCCTCGAAAATCGTGCAAGGTTTTAGAAAAATGTGCAGATTTTGTTAAAATATTGTATAATTTAAAAAATGTATATAATTTATTAAAATACATCGTGATTTTTGGAATAAATTGTACATTTTTGAATTTTTTAATTAGCAAATTTCGAAATACAAAACTCAAATTTCGAAAAAAGAATTGTCAAGTTCTTGAAAAAATCGCCTACTTCTTGTTTAACAGAACTGACAAATTTGGAAATAAAATTCGCAAATTTGTGAAATAAATTTCGTCAATTTCCATATAAAATTTGCAGGGTATCCGAAATAAATTTACAAATAAAATTTGCAAGTCTGTGAAATAAATTTCGCAAATTTCAAAATAAAATTTGCAAGTCTGTGAAATAAATTTAGCACATTTGTGAAATCAAATTCGCAACTTTTTGGTGCCTTGAAGACGTCCTTTTTGAATGCCCCCTTATAAAAATGATTTGCTCTTTTCTAATAACCGAGCCAATGAATGCATTTGTGCGCCTCTGTTTATTTGTCGAGACTCTGGAGGAAAGTTTTATTGCGTGTTTTGTTATAAAAGTTCCATGTTTATCTTTTATTTCTAACCTTTTTAACAAATTTCTCTAATTAATTAATTAATAAACCAAAAGGTTGTTTTTTTTTTGTTGTAAAAGTTCCAGTTTATCTTTTATTTCTAACCCTGTTAAATTTCTTTAATTAATTAATTAACAAACCGATTGATTGCATTGGTTTTTGCGACTTTAGCCACTTTTAAAATTGTGTTCTAAAATCTACCAATTTTTCAAAATTAAAGTTTGAAAATTTGTTTGTTAAAAGCATAAGAAAGGAAAGAGAAGAAAAAATGTGACTGCTGCATAAATAATTAAAAAATAGTGATGTTGCTTGTTGGAAGTCAGTTACTAAAGCGTCATTGTTTAATCACGTGGCCGGTCGCTAAAAGCGGGAGCTTTGAAATCCGCGAACTTAAAAAATGACTGAAATGAAAATCTTGAGATTGTAGCACGATTTGAAAACACTTCAAATTTAAACTGGTTTAAAAATTGGCGAAATGTCTACCACTAACATGTTTACAAAATGATAACACTCACTTGTGGCGCCATCTAACGGATTTTTTGACGAACTTTAATTGTGCTGCTAACAAAATATGACATACAATTTGTGGCGCCATCTACTGATATTGAGACACACTACATGTTGGGAGCCCAGATATACATGTACAATGTATTTGAACAAACCGTGTTCAGTTTATTCCAGTAAATCGGACCTAAATAAAACAAAAACAAATAGGGAGAATGGCTAGAATGTGTTTAATAGTTCAAAATTTATGCAGTTCATGGTTTATAAAATCCTAACAACTTGTAGAATTTGATTCGATAAGCAGCTTAATTATGACAGTGCTTAATAGATATTATTCTCGTGATCATTGCAATATTAGAATGTGTCTAAATTACGCGTGATTTCACACACTTGAGCATTTACTTATATATTAATTTTATTTTTTATTTTGTAAAATTTCGAGATGGTCATTTATAGGAATTAAATACTCACATTTTATATTTATTTCAAGGTGTAATAATTTCATTGTACTTAGTCTAAATTTTAAGATGGTCATTTAAGAATTAAGTAAATTTAAACAAATAACAAAATTCAACAACAGCACTCGGTTAAGTCCCTCCACCACCATTTACTGTTAGTTTTATTTTTGATTGCTGCATATAACTGAAAATTGAAATTGTTCGTTATAGACTTATAATATCTTTCTCTGATTTATCATTTGTTATGGATGCATGATTTTAAGTATATTTTCCTTACGGTATATACAAAAAAGACACATTAAACAATGTTTTTTGCATGTATTCTTGAATTTATTCCCCAAGATATCAATATGGGTTTTTTAAAATAATGACTCGAATGACGTAATACTATAGAAAGAAAAAGTAACAATCAAAATTCATTTTTTAACAATTTTATTGCTATTTAACCCTTTCGACCGTTGTTCCTTCATTCTGTACTCAATCGTTGCTGAATCCTCTAAATGAGACAGTGATGTGAAGACATTTATAAAACTACTGAAGCTTTGTGACTTTCCATAGCGATATACATGTACTGTACATGTATATTGGACAAAAATTTAGAATGTGTTGAGAATCCATTAATTTTAAGACATGTGCTGTATGGATGGTCTAAAGGAAAATTTCTAAAAATAAACTTATTTTCACAAATCCGAAGCTTAATTATTGATGGCAGTGGTCCATACGCCATTATGCTAGGTATAGAAACGTTTGATTAAGTTTCCGCAATCATTTTTTTTAAATGACGGCATTATGGATTTATAAATTTAATTTAAATTTATTTCCTGAACACATTTCAACATTAAAAGATATTTTTCAAAAAATTGAATGTGTTTTAAATTAGAAGGCAAAGGTGGACTCCGAAGAGATAGCTAGTGGCTCAACAGCGGTTTGTTGTACGTTTTTTTTTTTTTTTTTTTTTTAAACTTTTAAAGGCATTTCATGAGCAGAAATTTATGAAATGTGTGGACGGCCAGTGGCTGCCAGAAATGCTGATTTTGAAGCTTTGCCATTTCCCAAAATGGCCTTTTTTTTAAAAAAAATAATAGATGACATATTTACATGTATTTCTATAACAAACTTCATTAAATTCCATACAACCGTTTTTTAATGATTGCGGAAACTTAATGAACACCCCTCGTATGTTACATGTAAATAAATTAAGTTTCAACATCATTGCACATTTATACATCCACTTCAGGGAAGTTTGTGGCCTGGAGGGTATCTGGTCAATCTCGGCTGTTCTCATCATGTGTTGTTGGACTGTCTTCTGGGAATCTGTAATTCTTAATCAGGATAGTTGAAAATGAAATTTCTGTTGGAACCCTGTAACTTTCCTCGTGTGTGACGGTCCTTTATGATGTGATCGAGCCAAGAAACGACCAAGTTACTTGTAGTTGACAATTATGATGCCAAATATTCAATCAACCAACTTGGTGATGGAGAATGTTGATTTCGGTTTTTTGATGAACTAGAGAAAATGATTAAGTTACACTTCAAAACCATCTTAAATTCAGACTCATTTTTGTCGGTAAAATCAAGATTTTAACTGTAAACACACAAAAACCGTCCCCAGCTGTGTAAAACATTTAGATTTTGTCTACATTACAGCACCTAGCTACCACTTGATGATGGAGAATACACAAGCATCTGTGTATGAATTTGAGATACTTTGTTTTTACAGTAAGCACTGACTTATTAATGGTACTCGGAAAGAAGCCTTACGGATGGCTCTGGACAGTCGTGATGTCACGTGGGCAAAAGAAATGCATTAATTGGTTTTAAAACAGCGATAACATTGAATCAATGTTAATTAAATACACACAATGTCTGTCATTGAGTGCATTTTATACACCAACAGGGTTCATCCAGAAGTGGAAAACTTGGAAAAGTTGGGGAACTTGAAAATGTCAGGGAAGAATGATTTAGTTTGAAAACGCCAGGGAAATTCAACGTATTAATGCTGTCACAATTCAAAATTAATTCTACTACAAGTACGTTGTTAGCTCAGAGCAAACTTCGCAAGCTTTTTGGAAATTTCTCAGTACAAACTTGCAAAATTTTCAACAGTTTCCGAGAACAAATTTGCACAACTTCCCACGTTTGTACGTGAGCACAAATTCTCAAACTTTTCAACTTTCCGAGTAAAAATTTTCAAAACTTTCCACATTTTACGGAGACAAATTTTTAAAACTTTCTCATGCATTGTAATCTTGTAAAATTAAAAAAAAAATCCCATTAGCAAAATTCTCAAAATATTGAATATTTTAAATACCCACAATTCTCACAATACCCCCTTATATTACTAATTGGGAAATTTACTAATAAGATTTTCTTTCTTTAAATTTTACAACATTAGCATGAAAAAGTTTTTAAAATTTGTCTTCAGAAAAACGTGGAAAGTTTTGAAAATTTGTACTCGGAAAGTTGAAAAGTTTGCAAATATGGGCTTGGAAATCTTAATTTAAAATGTGCACTCCTGTGTTGATTTTGCAAAATCGTGGATACCATTGGCTTGCATATGTCAGTTTCGACCTTGGCTTGGTCAGCGAAATTTGTTAAGGGTTCCCACATTTCTGGGAAACCTGGGATTGTCAGGGAATTTATTTTGGTCAGGGGAAACCTGGGATTGTCAGGGGATTATAGGAAGTTGTGTGAAAAGTCAGGGGATTTTTTACCCAGC
>JAQGBX010005921.1:0-13087 GCA_034698745.1 Megaphyllum sjaelandicum
AGACGCGCTATCGCTTTCCGCACGGCAATTGCGTGCGCCAGCCTGTGTAAGCAACCGGGCGCCGCGAAGTGAATAAAATTTGTGTTCCGCAACCCGCCTCCTCACTGTCTTACAAAAGGCAGCAGATCAAAGAAAGGGTATCAAAGCTACATCCTCCATTTGTTTAAGTTATCCTGGAAACCTGCAGTTGTGCTGGTTGCCCTAGTTTTGTACATCTTGTGATATTTAAGCCTGTCTCGTTGTTTCTATCATGTCCCTTTCTGGGTCATGAACAAAGGTCGGTGAATGGGATAGGGCACAAAGGTGTTAAATTGCTCCATGTCGGTAAAATTAGTCAAATCAGTCCATACCACTGACCAAGTTAAAAATGGCATCACATCTTTTTCAGACAATTTTAAGACTAAAAGTAAGTTTTCTCATGGTTTTTTTCCCTTATGAAAAAATTTCCATGATCCATTCTTCCTTTTATATTTGGAAAAATGGAAACATTTTAAAATTAAATTTTAAAATGTTGCATTTTTAAAAATTTTCTATTACACAAATTGTCTATCAACAGTTTCTGAGGACAAATTTTCCACGTTTTCCCAAGTTGAATTTGCAACACTTTCCCGTTTTCAAATTTGAAAAATGTTTTATTTTTTCCCGAGTTTAAATTTGGTAAATTTTCCACGTTTCCCCGAGTTCAAATTTGCAAATTTTTTACGTTTTGCTGAGTTCACATTTGCAAAATTTTCCACGTTTTCCCGAGTTAACATTTGCAAAATTTTTCACGTTTTCCCGAGTTAACATTTGCAAAATTTTTCACGTTTTCCCGAGTACAAATTTGCAACATTTTTCCGTTTTCAAATTTAAAAAATTTCCATTTTTTCTGAGTTTACCTTTGCAAAATTTTACATTTTTTCCCGAGTTAAAATTTTCAAATTTTTTCACGCTTTTCTAAGTTCAAATTGGCAAATTTTTTCACGCTTTTCTAAGTTCAAATTGGCAAATTTTTTCACGTTTTTCCGAGTTCAAAATTGCAAAATTTCCCACGTTTTTCCGAGTTAAAATTTACAAAAATTTCCACATGTTCCCGAGTTCCAATTTGAAAAAATTTCCACGTATTTCCGATAGCAAATTTTTAACATTGTCCACGCGTTTTTCCGAATGTACATTTAAGAAATTTGTCACGTTTTTCCGAATACAAAATTTTTCTAAATTTTTCATATTTTTTCAAAAACAAATTCTGAAGAACTATGGTTAAGTCCTATTTCTCATATTTGTACACTTAAAATTCCTTCATAATTTTTTTAAATAATTGTTTTTATAAGCTGATAGAAACATGATTAAAAAAATGTAACGATTAGCTTGAAGTGGGGCCTACTTTTTTTCTCTGGCTTTTTTTGTTGAGCTTATATGTGTATTGGCCCAGATAGCAGACACGTGGAACACATCCTCAATTGAATTGACCACATAAAATGACTCATTAACTGTATGTTATGATCACACACAAGCAGTGCATGTTTTGTATTGCTACATCATATGTATTTATTGGTAAGTGGACAACATTAAACGAAGGTGTCCTGATATAGTTGTGTTTCCCTATACCTAAATTTACAAGACGTTGCAATTTACTTTAAGGATCATTTATATATAAATTATGGATGCTGATCAAATAACAGAAGGAATTAAAATGATTTCGAAGGAATTTTCTTTAAACAAACCAGGTTTTGAACCGACATCAGCTCGAGTGCAGCTGCAGGCAGCTGTCGAGTATATCGAGGCGAATGGCGAAAAGTTGCCATACGTTTTCAGTTTATTTTTCTGCAGTTTCTAAATTTATTTTGTTATCAGTTTCATGTTTCTTCCTTTTTTGATATATACAGATAAGATGTGGAAAAAAGCATTATCGTTAAGTAATAGAAGTGCCCGGAGAAGGGCTAGGCATAACAGAATCAAAAATCTTGATTGACTCTTTCGATTAAGAGACCAGCTAGGCAGAGATGCAACAAATCTAGAAGTAATCACTGCTGTATTGCGGTATTTGGACGCCAAACCTCCAAACCGGCTCTTACTTTAAGTCTTTAGTTTATTTTTTAGTTTGTTCATTTTTGTTGTGATCGTCAAATACGAAGGAATAGGAGTATTTTTTCGTAAGGAAAAATACGAGGAATAACCCAAGAGCATAGGGGAAATGAGTAATTTTTCCCCCAAAGTAAAGTGTTTACCCTGGGCAAATGCTAATTAATGGAACACGCATAAGTTTAAGTCAGTTTTGCCCCAGTTATCAAGTGCTGCTTAAGGCGGATCGAAACCCCTGCCGTTAAGGGTCGTTCAGAAATTGGAGTTTAAAGCCACGGACAGAATTTATCTGCACTGGCGATAAAACATCAATCACACATTCCATCCATTTAAATGAAGATAATCTGCCAAAGTTCAGCACTGCAAATCCTGCGCTCTCGATATCGCAAATAATCAAAAATACATGAAGTCCAGCTTCAATAAAACTTTATAACATTAGCTGCCAAGATTCTAGAAGGTATTATCCTAGATTTTCTAGTTAACTATAGCCTACTTACCCTTTTCACCAAACCAATTTGGCTTCTTGAAACACAGGGCAGTCTCCACTCAATTATTACAATGTCTCCCACTCCCCCATGTCCCGTCTAATTTTGGAAAACAGTTTGTTGATTACATAAACAATTTTTAATATGTTATTTATCAATTTTTACATTAAAAATTTTACTATTTATTAGTGAACTACAGACAGTATGTAATATAAGTAGGTGCACTAACGCTTTTTTATGTGCCAAAAACACCACAGCGCCGCCTGTTGGCTGAGGTGATCACTCCCATCTTAACCCTTGAACACAGGTGAGTGACACGTTTCCTATGATTCGTTTACAAGCGCAGGGCGTGGCTGAGGGCGAGTTGATCACCTCAACCTACAGGGCGGTGCTGCAGCGTTTTCAGCACCAAAACATCAAAGGGCCGACACGGAGTGCACATACTTATATTACGTATACTGTGAAGCAGACATACAGAATATTATAACTAAGTAGAACAGACAAAACATAATTAAATTAGGTGAATTGCCCACAATGTTTCCAAATCTGATTTTAACAAATCATCCATACTTTTAATTGTTAACACGGTTCTTTTGTCTGAGGTTTGATTGCCTTGATACCTGCAGTTGCCCTTCAATGATCTCCTTGTGATCGAGAGCATATGCATGTTGAGTTACTGATGCTCTCTAGAATGTATATTTATCCAAAACATTGCTGAGACAATGAACTATACCTGTATAAATTCACAGCTTTCGATAAAGCTAGGGAAATTCCTTGTTTTAGTGACACGTATATATATATAGGGTTATTAATGTATTTAATAGCTGATCTGATGTGCAGGCCATGCAAGCTGTATTAACAAAATCACCAAATGTTGACATCTGCACGTCCGGTTTCCATGAACTCCCTCCCCCCCCCTTGTCCGTTTGTGTCCTATTTTCACAACTTCCCTCCCCCCTCCTTGGCCGGACATCCTTTATGGACGGCCCCTTATGAAATGACCATATAATGGATGAGTCCCGTTATATATCTTGCTTTAACCCTAAGACATGATAATTCTGTACTTTTCTGGGTTTTTACTACGAGTATATTACAGTCTATAAATGTATAAGGGCAGTGTACATGTTTATTATTTTAATTTAATTCAGGCATTCTTTGTATAGTGACCACTTGTGTACAGTGACCCGCAAAGCATATTTTTTTGGTGGTCACTTAACAGGTTTTACTGTATTAAGATGCGAATACAATTTCTGATAAGATAAAACTTACATTTTCTAAACTTACTAACTTGTTTTTTAATTTTCAGGATTTCTCCGTATGTATTTCGATATTAAATTATTTTCCGAAGCTTAAGATGTGTACACCTAAAATCCATAATCTTTAATTAACATTTTTTGTAAGGCATCTAAGTTTTCTAAAACTCCAAACATATTTAAATACGAAGCTAAATATTTACATGCTCTATATTTAACCTCCATACTGCATATTTAAGTGATTTTCATATCAGCAACATAAATAAATTTCCCGAAATTTTCAGAAAACCCTCAAAAACACAAAATTTGAAATCTAAAGATGCCATTAACATCTTTCCCAGCGCTCGTTTATTTTACCGCAGGGATTTTCGCAACAAATTCATCTTGACAAAATCCCCTCGAGAGGAAAAAAAAGCTCAGAAAATCAATAAAAAAGGGGTTTTCATGCAGAGGGATTCCGATAAAAAAGAGGCTAATAAACATTTCAAAGCCATTAAATTAACCCATCACATGGAAAGCCATTGATGAAAAAAAGAAGCAATTTAATGAATGGCAAATAAAGACAGGTTGGGAAGATAAAACTTGTCATTTCGATGTAACATCATCCGGGAATCATTATGTAGCCTTAGGGAAAATGGCGGAAGGTTATAACAGTGGGGGAGAGGATCATAATAGAAGAAAAAAACTGATTAAAGAAAATGATATGAGGCCATTGTTGAAATTGTTAAATTAAGAAAAAAAATTAATTGAAATTGAGGAAGCTGAAGATAAATTATGCGCATCAACGAGTCAATTGATGGTAAAATATTTACCACAAATAAAGGGTACAGTACGTACAGAACCGTGGAATTTGTTAGATTTAAAATACGAATATACTGTAATAAGCAGGCACACCCTGTATAATGCAAGATTTCATATTTAAATTCCCTAGGGCTCCCCTAGAAATTTTATTTTTTTTAACTTTCGTGACTTTTCCAGGTCTTAAACAACTTTGCCTGATTAATGACAACGTCAAAAATCAACTTATAATATTTTGCAAAACTGGATAAGTACTATCTGTCTAAGTAAGAAATAAAACGGATAAGTGAAAAATATGTTCAGCGCTTTGATGTATGTTTTTTTCTAAATAATACTGGATAAGTAAAAATCACCTATATGTAAAACAAATTTCTTAAGTGAAACTCAATTAAAGAAAAAAAGCTTAATAAAAAATAAGTCATTTTTGTATATTCTGATTGTACGAGCATGTACTTTATACCCTGACAAGTGAAAATCGTGTCTTATAACATACAGTAAAATGATATAAGCACATTGAAAAGTATGTTTTTGAGTTAATCCAAATTAAATATGCAAAAACCGCCTATGTGAAAAAACTGCTTAAATGACCAAACCGAATTCATGCCGAAAAATGCGAACAAAATATTAATAATTTTATTCCTAGTTGAAAAAAGGAATAGAATGGGTAGCCTAGTACAACTTACAGCTATCCTGGTAATGTACATCATACTATGTAACTTACAGCTATCCTGGTGATGTACATTTTACTATGTAACATACAGCTGTACATGTAAAGAGTTAATCACCATTAAAAAAAACACCTAATTGTTCCTTTATAAAGCTATTCGTTCGATATGAGTTTGTCTTGACGCTCATGTTTTTTTTTTGTTTACAACTATGTGTTGGGATTTTTACTAAAATAAAAAAAATGCTTCATTTCACATTGAAGAATATATTTAAAGGTTTATTTGGACAAACTTCATTCTTGCGAACAGTGTAAACAGTTATTGCAAGATGTTGACCATATGGCAAAAATAACGACAAGCAACAATTTAGAGTTTAATGTTTGCAAATTACTATATGCAAATAAATGGCTGAACAAATTTAAGTTCCTTATGTAAAAAATAAACTTAATGCAAAATAATCGTATACTTGAAAATGATAGAGTAAAAAATATATTGTAGATTTCATTACAAAAATTTGAAGAACAAAAATTACATCGAGTTTGGTTTTCACTATGTGGTACAGAAGTTCCTACCCCATTGTGAGCGCTCTATGGCATGTGATTCCCCTACACCCTCAAATCACAACAAGCAAATATGACATCATTCATCTTGAATTTAATAAAAAAATATATTGTTGAGATTTTATTTTAATAAACAAAAAAGATTCTCTAATGTTTGCAATACAACCAGTTGTTGCAAGATGACATAGGTCGTTACAGTTGTATGCATCCAATTTAAAAATTTGTTACGACTTATTTCCTTAATGTTCATTGTTACGATCGTTAGTACAAATTAAAAAATCACCATAAAACAAATCTTGCGACACCACTTTATCAAAGCAAGCTGCTTACCTGAATTGATAATATATGAAGTAACTGAATTTCAATAGGACAAACCTTTTAATGAATAGTTTATGTTCTACTTATGTTAAAGTTTTAAGTACATATACGTAAAGTTAAATTTTGATTCTTTTTTTCTGAAATATCGGTAACTTAACTTTCCTTACTTTAAAAATTCTGATAATATTCAAAAACTGACTGTTGAAGCTCCTAAGCCATGTTTATCAGAATAAATCTAGCTTATACTGCATTTAGAAATAAAGGAAAATGATAGGTTCACACCAAGACATGACAGTTTGACATCATTATTTCAAAAAAGGTAATAAGACCTCCCAAATAAAGAGCCAACATCGAAGTATATATCAAGGAAAAAATACACAAAGTTGAAAAAGCAAACAGACAGGCTGTGCATCTGTCAACCACTTTTATCTATAATCCGACAGAATGAGAAGAGATCTTGAAGGCTGTCAGGAGTGCAGTCAAGAGTTGCAAAAATACAAATAAGAAGCGCAATTTTCTAGTCAGGGGGTCTATTTTAGCGAAATGTTGTGTGGCAAAACGTTAGTTTTTGTTAAAAAATAAGTCGCCATGGAAACCGATTTCGGTTTAGGATAAACGGAAATGGATAAACGATTTGTCGACCCTGCATCTTCAAAATGTCAATACTTTATTTAGAAACGATGAAGCAAAAACCAGAATCCGAAACGCTTGGAGAAAAACAAAAGTCAAATAGTTTAAAGGCGCAAAAAAGCGAAAACTGAATGGCATAAAGTCAATAAAAGCATTTTAATTCCATTCAACTCAGTACCATACTATCAGTAAATAAATACCATGTGGTAGGGGGGTGTAATACATCAACCCAAATTATTCGGTAGTTACCACTGCATTTTTGTGGACCCCAACAGCTTTGCTAAATAGAATTTCGTGAAGCTTAAGGCTATACGTTAGCTTAGAAAGTTCAGCTGGACAACTATTATCCTCGATAGTAAACACGCTTTGAAATTGGGAATTAAGCATGCTGGCAGTAGCTGTTTCACTAATAACAGCTTGTTTGTTACTGTTAATCAAGACAATAAAAGCATTATTATGATTTTTTCGCAATGATTTGACTTATTTCCAAAAAAATAATTAGAATTAAGTGAAGTTCCTAAGATTGTATTTTTAAACTAAATGCGTTTTTGAAAGCATTTTTTTAAGCTCTAATCGTAATTTAGTAAATTTTGTTTTTAACGTAGTGTTTGCTTCATGTCGCAGTTTGTTCCTAACTACTTCGTTGCTGTGTGAGGATTCGGCGAATTTCAGTTGTGTACCACAATGGTTTATTGTTAGAGCTGACTAACTTTTTGATGACAAAAAGATCCAAACCACTGGCTAATGTGGTTTTAAAATGCTCCCATTTATTATCCACACTATATGTTTTGGCAGGTTTAAACTTAGCTGAGTTTTCCCTACCCAGTCTGCGTTTTCAAATTGTAGTACTGAACGTTTTTTAAGGGCAGCTTACTTTAGGTAGAAATAAAAAATTCGAAACTATTAGTTGATCATGGTCACCTATGCCTTAGTCAGTCTTTATACTCAATAAAGTATCTGGTCTATTGGTAATAAGGCAAATTATCCCCTTTGGTGTAACATGAGCTGGTGTTATGACAGGAAATTTGGGTTAGCAAGGAGTAACATTGCCATATGTTACCAATCTCAAAACAAACAACACTACTATTTAGCTATCAATTTACCAAAATTTTGAGTCCAAGATGAGCCTTGGATGCCTAAATTTGGTGAAGATATAGTTGAATTTTGGAGAGCAACAAAACAAACAAAAAAGAAAACACGTGCACACAATGCAACAGCTTAAATTACGATCAAATGCTTCAAATGTGCTTTTAACACAGTCAGTTGCACATTTATTACAGAGTTTAAAGAATTTAAAAGCGAAGCGCAAGTTTTAAAACGAAGTAAATTAGTGAAGGAGCTCGGAAACGTATAGTGTAATGTGGACAAGCATGCACATACAGCAATATAGTGGTTGTTGGATTAATTGTTCTTAATACTTGTTACTTGTTGGTTTATTTTTAAAAATGCATAATTTATTAAATTCTAAGGATGATTAAAATTAAAAATATCTCCACCATACAGGTCTTCCCTTTGCTTTATTACCTACTAGCTAATCTACTTGGCTTTGCCCTTACAGTACTGTACTTACTTACAGTACTCACAGTACAGTACTGTACCTTGTACTTACAGTTTCTAAAATTTGAGTGCATGGAAAATAAACAGATTACAAATGCAGAAATCTAACGAATAAGCATGACAACATGCCATTTTATCGATTTCTTTTAACAATAATATTTACCTAGGCTGCCTTCCCAACAAGGTAACAGAGCAAGATTTAAGAGAAGTTTCTTAATGTAGGACGCATTCGTGAGTACAATGTATGCGATATTTCCAGTGTTTTTGTAATTACTAATATTTCGTAAGAAATTTCAATAACGTTTTGTAGCAAGCGTTAACATGCCTAATAATGTAAGGTTTTTAAAGAAGGATAAACACAACCTCAATCATGTATTAACAACTTATTTAACTAAAAATTGGAAAAAATGAATAAATCTGCACAGTTAAGATGTATTTAACTCAGTACTTTACAGCTATATTATAAATGCCACATGATATAGTGTTGGGTCGAGTTCATCCTTAGGAGAATGTTTTTACATCAATAGCTAAAAAAAGACATTATAGTTAAGTTAAACATAACAGATAAGCGTGATAAAAGTCCTGTCCATGGTTTGAACTCAGTTGTTTCAAAGAGGCAATTGACCATTTAAAATAATGCTACTTATCAGATATCAATATATTTATTTGGATGATGTCATTATTCTGATGCATTTAAGTGCACACCTCTGATAAGAAATCCAGCTTGGTTAAGCCAAATTGAATCAAAAAACAATTTCAAAAAACCAGTCCAATTAGGTTTCTCAAAAATTAAATCTTACGCATGGCCTTCTCAGCTATACTTATAATTAAACAAAATCTTATATTTTTGCTGAGCTAGCAATTGTTCTCATATAATTTACCACGTAAAACAAACAAATGCAGAGTGCTTGCACACAAGTTGAAACTAAAATTAACCAAAACGGGCAATTTACTACTTAAATAAATTGCAGGGTTCTCCCAGAAATTTTATTTTTACCTTCCATGACCTTTCCAGGTCTTAAACCTAATTTAATTCCCTTGACTTTTTTAAAAATAAACCATTCCCTGACTTTAGCAGGTCTGGGGGAGCCCTGAATAAGTACTTAATGAAATATGCCTTTGGAAAATACGGAAGGCAGCAAACAATACAAGCATCAAAGTAATGCAGAAAAGCCCTTTAAGTACTTAAAAAAATATTTACCAAACTTAATCATAAGCTTTGACAACTTTGACTTACCAGTCTTACATATACACAAAAGCTGCACAAGGAGCTTGCAAATAACTTCCACTTAGCCTTTTTTTTTTATTTAGGAGGTTTCATTTATCAGGTTTTGTTTTACTTACTGGGTTTCTACTCAACCTGGTTATAATGTACCTGTTAATTGTATTAAAAAAGGGCAAGAGCAAGGAGACCCGGGCCCAAGCAAGAGAAGCAAGCAGGTAAAGGAAGATGTGGACAGTTTACTATATCAAAAATATAAAGACTTTCAATAGTTATAAAAAGCTAACTACTTATTTGTTTCATTCAAGTGGAAACTGTTGCCAGAAAAGGCAACCCCAATGTAGATTAATGTTGTGTTCAAAAAATTGGCGAGGCGCATGTTTTTTTGTAAGGATAAAGATGCATAGACTGCCATGTTAAACCAGGTATGTAGCTTCCTCTGATTTCAGATTAAAAAACGGAAATCAATGGGAAAAACGAAACCAATTTCAAAAAGTAGGCAGAAAATACCACCTGTTAAAGAAGGTGGTTAAATATGTAAATATCAATGTAGTTTTTCTCTCAATAAAGCAAGATGAGGATAAAATAGACGTCCTATTAGTGGCAAAAACATCCAAAATACCAGCATGCATATAAAGTAAGGAGAAAGGGTGATGAGCCTGTGCAATATCATTAAATTTGATAATTGAGCAGGAGGATGCCTGACTTCACCTCCAGGATTACACCTAGCAGATCTGACCAATAAAGAGGAAGGAGGAATAATGAGAGAAATCGCTATGACATGATCGTTGATCTCTTGTCCATAAAAAGACCACACTTTTGAATCAAGAGCTTAGTTTGCTGTTGTAGTGTGTTCACATTATCCAGAATCAAACAAAAAAGCCTTTGTAATTATGGTCATCAAAACCAAATTATACTATTAAGATGAAGTTCTAAACAATCAAACTCCATAAGAAAAGGAAACAAATGTGACGTTCCTTTCAAAGATGTCAACAATCACCATTAACTCGACATTTAAATGTTAATTGTCTAAATTTTCCAACTGAAACCATCAGTGGGCAATAGAAACCTTAAAGAAATCAATTTAAAAAAATCTTAGTTCGCTTTTGTATATCATGTATTTTTTTCTCAGAAGCTAATGAAGAGGCCTTTATTATTGTGGTCCTTTAAACTAAATTTTACCCTTATAATGCAGAAAATATGTAGATTTTGGCAGCATGGTTTTATCACACAAAATTCATTTTTTTAATTGGTGGATATTACAACCAGACGCGATTTTTTTTAGGTTGCTTCCACATTAAGAATGTTTGTCGGGAATATCTCATCTAGGCTAACTTTAAAAATGCAAAAAGGGCCAATAAATTGGCATGCTCCGTATGCCAATTGGCATCAGTCTTTCACAATACCAAATATGTCATTCTTAAATCAGTTTTTCCAGAAGTATTCTACCACAAAAGAATATTCATAAACATCACAATATAAGAGCAGTTTTTCAAAAAGTTAACTAAGAACCATCTGAGTAAGCAAAATATCTGTATAACAAAAACTACGAATAATCTCGAAGAAATCCCGTCCTTTATATGCTGCAAAACAACTTCTCTTATAAAAACAATTAGCTAGGAAATTTAAAAAAAAATATACTTCCAAACAATGGTCAAATGGCGCTTTATTCGGCCATTTTTAAGTATGAAGTTTTAACTACCGACTTCAAAGTGACCAGTTTGAACACAGCCTAAGTAATCATATTTACAAGAAAAGTCAAGTTTCTGGCTTATTTCAGATAAAAACCAACAATACTACGTCCCTTGAGATTCGTCTTAACGCGGTCCAACTGCAAAACTCGCGAAAAAAAAAGCGATCTGGTGCATCCTCACAATGTTCATATAACAACTTTAAATAATTTGTCATCAAGATTTGATTTTCTTTGCCTAAAAACAGAAACTTGAATAATTTAAGATATCCAGCAGTTACCTTTAATTAAAAAGCAAAAACACGTCTGGACATTTTGCTACTTTAATGTCTTCTTTATGTTCTTCCAATCTAAAACTAAAACATGCAATTTTTTCAAAAGTACTAATCATGTTTTTTATAAGATTACTATTTTGTCAACCCTTTTAGATTAATTGGAAAATAAATTATACTTTTACAAAAAACTACTTTTTTTAATGCACTTTGCTGAATAATTATTGCCAGTGGCTTCAACGTGAGTATATTTTTGCAGACAAAATATAATGAATTTGGTGCCTAGCCAAAACTAATTTCCAGGTCTAGAGGTAAAAAATAAGCCATCAACTACGTTATATTTTTTTAAAGAGATAACACGGCCATACGCCCTCTTTAGGTTTTCTGATGCTACAAATAGACTCAATCGATTGATTCTTCATTTGTTTTTTTACAATTTGTACAAGAGGAAGTGCAATAAATGCCTAAAAAACTCAATAACTTAAAAAGAACTTGAAGTGAAAGAAAAATGCAATAAAATAATGATTTTCAGCTGGTTGATTATTTAACTTAACAGACCGCACTGCATGCAATTCAACACTTCATTTCTCAAATTAAGATTAAAATTGTTTTAAATTGTTATTAATCAATTCCCTAACATAAAGATTGCAGAACTGGAAGAGTTGCAATAAAATTGTTACAATAAAAATTAGAAATTGCAAAATCTGTCTATACTCAAAAAACCTTTTAGAAATATTTTTACTAAAGTTATCCGCTTCCATTAGAAATTTCACAATAAACTAAACTGACTATACAAGATTTTTTAACAAATTAACCTGACCATTATAGGTTGTTTTGCTATACACAGTTAACAAATTTTGTAAATTCTACAGGAAAATTCCTGTAAATATTGAAGGAATTTACTCGTAAAATAAGAATAGGGCAACTTTCCGTACATTATACGTATACGGAAGAAATGCTGTCATTTTTATCACAATTTACCCGTAGAATAAGAACACTGCAGTTTTCTAGTTCCACAAAAATTAGCAAATTGTCTTAAGTCTAGTTTTATATGACACTTTCAAATTCTATAGATTAATTTAGTTAATTAATGCTCATAGTCACCACGAAATTAAACTGGGCATTGAAAAGTGTAATATTCTAAATGAAAACTTTTAATTGGATTTTGATAATGGTCATTTTAGAACGACCACTAAATTAAACTTACTTTGAAAGTGTCATATGGTCACTTTTAATGACCACTTTCAAAGCCACTTGGAATGACTATATATACAGTGAAACCTGTTTAGATCGAGTGACCACCAAAAAAATAGTCTACGTTGGTCACTGTACACAGGTGGTCACTATATATACAAAGACTGCGTGAATTATATTAAAATAATAAATGTATTAAAAAAGTACAGAATCATCATTTCTATGGGTTAAAAAGGGTAATGTTACTCATCTGTTATCTGGTCACTTTTAACCCTTTCAGTCACTATGTCTCAAAAATGGGACATTTGGTTGAAAGGTTCAATTTGTAAACAACTTTGCTAACTTCCAGAAAACGTATACAGTGAAACCTGTTTAGAGTGAC
>JAQGBX010005922.1:0-13086 GCA_034698745.1 Megaphyllum sjaelandicum
TTATTTTGAAAACTTTTCATTTTCAATTTCAATTTAAATAAAAGTGGCTCAGAAATGGCTTTTCCTATACTACTGACGTGATGCAATATTTGGACATTTTACATATTTCCCTCGCAGTGATGCATTTACTTGTTTGTTTTTCCATGTTTTGATCAACTTTGTAAATTTCGTACTTTTCACTCTACACGGGGAAAGTTTTCTAGAGAAATATTCTCGCACGATTTGCCAAAAGCACAATGTGCAATGCTTGTTTAAGGGGATGCGCGGATGTATCTGAGCGCGGCATAAGTGACCGACGTAAACTCTCGGAGTGAATCTCGTGTCTGGGTGCATGGATTGGGGAGTCAATAAATGTAGGTAAAATATCGAGCAATTATTCTCGAGAAACGACGTTATATTCTTCGGTGAACTTTTCTCCGGTAGGCACGCTGTGCCAGTGCGCATGTTTGCCATCGACTCAATTTCAATTAGTCTACAAACAAGGTACATTGCTTCAGGAATTTTGTTCAATTTTCTCTCTTACAATGCAGTTGCACGAGGGGGTGAGGAGAAGCGATGACCACGTATATATAACAACTGCGCAAAGGGTCTACAAATTGAATATACATCCATGTTTATGGCGAAGGAAACATTACGGTCTATTCCCATTGCATTATGCCGTGTAACTGGTGCTTTTTATCTGTTCAAATATGCCTTTTCAAATATAATATAGCAACGTCAGCCCAAGGGTGGTCACTCGGCATTATGAGCGTAATCGAATACTGATTATTTCTGATGCGGAAAAAGGTTACCCAGGGTGATTGCATTAATGGCGATTTTAGATGACTAATACATGAATTCGGAGGGTACTTTAAGAGTTGAATCGCTTCCGTTCAGTTTACGATGCTGGAGCAATATGGCTGAATATCTCTTTAGGATCTCCATTGTATATAGAAAATGTGGTTTGGAAGTATATACGGAGAACAACTGCTTGCATTTCTCTCGTTGTTATAGAAGTACGCCCAAATAGTTGCTGCATCGTCTGGAAACTACTCCTATAGCTATAAAGGCGAATCTGTTTCATGCCAAGTCGTATTAAGTTTTATAATTTCAAATGTACGCGGTACCTTCGTACTTTATAGACCCTTTTGTATACTATATATGTGATGCATTTTCTAATTGGAAATGTGTCCGTACAAAACTTACTTTTTCAAAATGTTTCCAAAAGTAGCGCGTTTGGATTGTTAAGAAAATATAATTTCAGAGGTAGACTTTTCAAGAATTATGCTTAACGTCGTAATAATAGTTTGTGTTGTATAGTTTCTTCTCATCAAAGTACTATACTCTAGATTGACAAATGAATTCAGGTAGCTTTCGTAATTTTAGCCGGCTCAGTGCTGTATGTACAATTGTACTTGCAATATTTTTGGTTGTATTCAGCTTATATCCCCAACAGTAGTAGTTTCTTAATTTACAATTTACAAGTATTATGAAAACCCGATGTATACTCAGGGTGGCCACAGGTCAGGGAAGTCTGGGAAAAAGTGGTCATGGAAGTCATGGAAATGTCAGGGAAAGTTGTGAGTGGACAGGAAAATTTTCCCAAATGAAAGCAAGATGCTGTCCCTGCACTCAGTCTGCTAGCAGCTCAATCCTGAATCCTCTTCAGCTAGACTAGTAACAAAATCTAGTGTTTTGCCAAGCTTCTCATTGCATTTGTTATTTCATTTTTCATCATGGCAAAAAAATTGATATGCATTAACGAGTTAGTTTTGGTCAGGGAAATTGAAAATGAAAATTTTGTGGCCACCCTGATACTGAATACACTTTACCTTCTGTATACCTTTGAATATGAATATCATCTTTAGCGAGACTGAAAATAGCGCATTATTATTTATTTTTAATATCTCTCTTTGTTTATTATCTTGCCGATGATTGCTTTCATTGAGATTATGCATTTCTAATTCGTATTATATGCAGTCTATCGAATGTAACTTAATTGTGTGCAGAAGACTTGTCTGGAAGTTTTCGTGATATTGGAATATTCCAACTCGTCTAAAGAAACTTCTGGGCATAGCTTCGTTTAGTTTCTGACTAAAACGTCATTATTTTCGGAAGGGAAATAGTGGATAATGCATGCAGTAGTCTCTATAATCACGTGACTAGAAAGAGGAAACGCTTGAGGTAACTTTGGTAATGTTAGCCGTCTCTCTGTTTATAGCCCAAACATTTCTGGTTTGTAATTGCTTATAGGCTCTCCTCATTATTTTGTTATCAATTAATATCTGAACTCTGTAATTACTAGCCGCAGACCACTGCGATATGAATAGAAGCTCGGAGACCATATTTTTGTTTGAAACTAATCGATAATATGTTCTTCTATGTTAAGCTCGCAGTATCAGGTTCCGCGAGTTTTCCACGAGATGGCATTGCCTGTATTTAATGGGAGCTGAAACATGGGATTCGGGAATTAGTATCCACTAATGCCTAAATAACGCTTTTGTGTAGTACAAAAAGTGCTGCGGAAATGTTAGAGAAGGCAATAACAGGATATCCTTATCACAACGGAACCATTTTTGTCTTCTTCCACATCTTTTTTTTCTGGCTCTTTCTTTATTCCACGTAATGCTTTTTAGCTTTTTTTTCTCATTGCATCTTCTCGCTGGCTGTCATCACTCTCCCCCCAACGTGCTGTAATTCATCTAATTCCTCGCAAAGTACTCACAATTACACTTAGGAACAATGGAACCTGTTGGTACAGCTATAGCTGTTAGCAGTTATGATTGTTTAATCTGCCTTTTATTCGTCGTGTATTCCGTCCGTTTTTATGCTCTTGCCAAAACTACATAATAAATCCTTAAGACTTCTGAACATCTCGTCTAATTAAAAGGGGATGTTTGTTGAAGGTGTCTTTTATTGGCACATCGTTTAGTATACTTTTAGACGGGCTGCATTTCCTACCTTACGTAACTTGTGAATTGTTTCCCTTCTAATGTCGATGAATATTTGGGCCCACGGAGATCTAAAGTATACAGTGTACATGTAGCTGTTGAGCTGATATGTTCTATAGCTCAAATTAGGAACAACTTTTAATTTATAAGAATTTGCAATGCCTTCTTGAGATACGATTTCCATAATAGGGTAAAGTAATTGAAGCTAAACTTGCAGAATTATTGCATTGTCAATGAGTCAGTATTTTTATTACGTGTCTTATGATAAAGATAAAGTTTTAAGCTTGCAAACATATACAAATTTACTGTTTCGAACTTAATTGTTATGCTGTTTAGAGCTTAGACGCTTATATTTGTTTTGGAAATAATGCAAAAGCAGTTACGATTGAACTGAAGGCTCGAATTTATTTTAGAAATTATATGTAATAGTCACTGCATGGAAAAGTTCACTTTCCCGTATCGAAATGCCAGTATTAGCAATTATTTTAATGATGGAGGTTGAGTGTGTTACCTCGACATATCCGTTATAATTTTTTTTGTAACAAAAATGTTGAAAGATGGACGCCTGAGGTTAAGATCAATTGATGACATGACCGGTCCTCATACAAGTGTATATTGCCATCAAATAGACACATTGAACGGTTTATAGTTATATTATGGTTTCCCTATGTTTATGTATTTTATGAGATCATATACAAATGAAGTGTTAATTTGGCTTCTTTTTAAACATTTCATGAGAAATTTTAAGTCCCATTCTTTGAATAACATTTTCAATATACATGTACATGTAGATCAATATATGTATGTTTCTTTGCCATGGCGTAAATTGGGTGTTGATCTAGTTGGCATTCATTTGGATGATTTGTTCAGAAATTTGAAGCAGTAAATATTTTGTATTTATTGCGCGACGTAACTTTAAAAGGAAGATAATATACGGTAAAACAGAATTTAACGCGGAGTGTACTCGTCTGAGAATTTGATACCTACCGAGAACTTCTTGAACTGTCCCTATATTTTGGAGCTTCAGCATGTAAGATCAGATGTCATCACTACTGCAAAGGATGAAATTCAAAGCCAGCTTTGTTGAATTGTTGTTTCTTTCTAAATCCTCTCATCCTCTAAAAGTTACAGCGGGAAATTACTGTTCTGCCCACTCTGATTTAATTCCGGGGCTTAAGTGCTGCCAGAAGAAGGCTTTTGAAGAATAGTAATTAAACTCGTGCCATGACAAATACGATGGGAATGTTTTGACTTCTCCGCTTTAAATCAAGACAGCTTAGATAAAACTTGGTGAAACAAAAAAAAACCTTATCATTTCATAGAACGGGTTCCTTTGTGCCTCCCTTTTTATTTCGATGAACTAATTTGTCGAGTGTGGTGTAGGCATCAACAGCGCGTAATCTTCCAGAACACCAATTAATTTGCATCAAAGCAGATACGGGAATTTTATGCTCTCGCTCATTTGACTTTTCACACTTTATAAAAAAAAATGGCAATTTGATTGGATTAAGACTTTGCCAGAATATATTGCGTACTTGAACTAAAGGGGCCGAGCGAACCAACCACCAGACTCCAATCATCGAAATGTTTGAAACATGCATGCGTGTATACCGATCGGCCTGCTGATGAAGTGTTCTTCCACTTCATAACTTTAAAATCATGACCATTATGGAAGGCGTATATGTAACTTTGATGGGCTTATAGTGGCGTGGGATATTTCCCATTCGCGTTTTCCTCTTACTTTTGTGGTTTTTGTTGACGGTTGGCACTCACGTCCTGTTGCGGTCGAAATTCAACGGTTTTGACCTGTCAGTTTTCCAACCGGGAAATTGTATTTGTACGATGGACTTTTTTGTTCTGAATACTATGACTCATTATGATCGCATTGAAATGGAAAAATTGAAGGCTGACCCCATGCGCGGCTAGAGGACGAACTGTACTTTGCGGATAAACGAACAAAGATACTGAAGCAGTTTCTGACGTGTTAATTTTGTTTCACTCGAGACCCAAAGATTTATACGTAGCATATACAGTAGCAGTAAATGCGCAGTTATACATTCTTGGTTACACGTGTTACCCCTCTAAAAGTTCATCCAGATCATGCACTTTTGTACATGGTAAAAGTTCATGACTCTGTCAGTGACTTTGCAGCTATTGCAAAGAGCACGTTTTAACGTGTTTTTTTTTTACCCACTTTTAGCGAATCTCTACTATTTTTGCTCTTTTTTGTCCACTGTTTATATTTGTTAACCGAACACTGGCACAGGTGGAATAAATTGTAATAATGGCTGGTTATTGGAAGCCCTCTCCTGTGTCGGTTTTCATTTCCCCTTACCCACGAATAATGCTGAACAATCACCCCCTTCCTTGCTACACGCATAAAAACAATGGAAATGCCATACTCATGAGAATGGCTTGTTTTACACAGTAAATACCTGTCATGAAACAATAAATAGCGAATCAAGTACAAAACATTTCCGTCTGTCTATATGAAAGTTTGCCCAAGTATTACACCACATTGTCGTTAACCGTTTGTTCTGGTTCCAAAAAAAAAAGTGCGGGGATAATTCCCCTACCGCGAATTAGTCTCCTATGGGTTCCACATGGCTGAATTTTGAATTGCATTTTAATTCGCTCAGAAATGTTTGCTGTTGAATTCGGCGTGTTCTCGCGCTAGGGTTAGCTTTCGAAGCTAGGTTTTATGGAGGGAACGCCATTTGAAATATGCCCGTTTAGTGTTATAAAGTTAGCGGCCCCTATTGCCTTCCTCCTTGATTTTTAATTATAATCTGGAACAATAGATTCTATGCTGCAACATCAAACTGAATTTCTTTCGTATCAATTAGCAAATGTCTCGTCATCCGTTGATGCATTGTTTCATCCCTCGTTCTATCGTCTTTTTAAACTTTGTTATGTGGAAAATGGGTATTGGGATTTCAGACGCAAAGATTATGAATTAATTGTGAGGTCACATGGTTTAATCCCGTGCTTCATTACAAATATTTACAATGTCCCTCCTACCCTTCTTGAATGCACTTTTGACGTGATTCTCGTTTGGCAAACCTATACAAAGTAACGCTGCTTTTGTGTTGGGCAAATAAAAAAATAGTCTTTTCTTGAATGAAATGGCTATTGTTCAACAAAGAATTGAATGCATTCCTCAGTGTATTGGAAGTGCCTTCCTTGCACTTTTCTTGGCCAGGAATGTTGTAGCTCTTTCAATAGGAAAAAGGCGCAATTACAATTTGATGGGAAAAAAGTACTGCGCACTGAACATATGCTCAGCTATTCCATTGATCAATTTACATGGAAGATGTTACTTAAAAAAACCAGAACTGGGTTGTTTTCTTGGAAACAAACCAGCTTATTGTTAAATTTCAAGTCAGATTCTTGAAATTGTTTTGGGAGACTCGTGTTCACCTCTCCCCAGGTGATGCATCTCTGCTTTTGGGCTGCACAGATGCAAACAAAAATTAACAGCACTGTAAACATGGTGGGTTTTCTTTAAATGTTGCAGCTCCGATGTAATAGTTTAGATGGAACAATTTAACAAACGAAAAGTTGATAAATTCGTTTCATTGGGATTTACGAAGGTACATCATGTTACGACGAACGATTTAATATTTCTGTTATGAAAATATTTTGCGGTGCTTGATATACATGTTAAGCAACCGAATAAAGCTCCAGGAAAACAGAACAAGATCATGGTAATGTTTAATCCAAGATGCCAATTAAGCCACTGCAATGTTCATAAGATATTGACCAATTTGACAACGCGGTAAACTCATATGAAATTTTAAAGCAATTTCTTCAGCCAACAACTAAAGTACTTTGTCTCAAGGTGCGCACATGGGTTTTTACTTTAATTTTACAGGGTTCCCTCATAAGCTGTAGTCCCACCCCCACTCCTATGGAATAGGATTTAATCCATTACCTAATGTAATATGTTTCTCATTCCCCCTACGAATGAGTCATCACTTAATTTTGAGTTTATTAATCACCTGTTCATTTAATTATAGGTTAGCCGCAATTGGGTATCCAGCGGTGAACCCTTGGATGTCGCCATACCGATCATAAGAAAGCCAGAGTTGCCGGCTGTATCAGCAGGTAAGATGAAAAGCTTTAATTTTATTTATTTTTAATGGCATGATTTGCAACATATTCAGTCGACCTTATTTTTCGACCGAATCTCTCGAAAGGCTTTCTTTGGCATTCATGATTCAAATGTGATGCAAAACGATTTATCACGTGCACTACATGGACACACCACGTTTTACTTTCATTGAATTTCTTTTAAGCTTAATATAAAATAAGTGAGACGTTCGTTTCGATAAAAAAACTGCTTTATGATATCGAATGAATGGAGGCAAGGATATAATGTATACAGCTGTACATACCCGAATGAAATCATAATACATTGTACAGTATGATTGACTAGAAATTCATTATAAATGATAAGGGACTAGAAATATGGAGCGCAAAGGTTAGTCCTCGATTTAACACCATTTCTTAATTCAAACACATATTTACACTTCATATTGAAAGAGAAAATACGTCGAAGCTTATTGTATACAATTGTCAAATGCAATTTGGGTTACAGAAGCGCATGAGTATATTTTAGAATGTTGCGTAAAATGCTCGCGAATAAATATTTCGCAAATCCTTTTCCCGCAACAAATTTTTAAGTGTATATTAACTTTCATTTCTTGACTCGTATATTTAGACCTCATTTCAATTTCCAAGATTTACTATGCGGTTCATATTAACAGAGAAATGTTGAGTAAAGTATGACTGAAGTATGAGTAAAGTAAACTTTGCAAAGTATAATCCACAGCAGTGTTTCTCAAAAACTATATAGCTAAACTACAGTAAAACCTGTTAAGAGTGACAACCAAAAAAAATTGCTATGTTGGTCACTGTGCACAGGTGGTCACTATACAAAGAATGCCTGAATTAAATTAAAATAAGGAACATGTGCACTGCACTTATACATGTAGAGTGTAATACATGTAGTAAAAAACCACAAAACCAAAAAAAAGTACAGAATCATCATGTCCAAGGGTTAAAGCAAGACTAACGTGACTCATCTGTTATCTGGTCACTTTTCAAGGTACATTGGCCATGTAAAAATTGCAAAAAAGACAACACACGGTGGTCACTGGTCACTATACAGTGAATTTTTATGCAGGAAATGTACACTAGAAAAAGCAATACACTAAAAAGTGGTCAACATAACAGGTGGTCACTTTTCCAGGTTTCACTGCATATGGCAACTTGCTTGTACAGATGGTTCCACGCGTGACCTTTATACTTTGACCAGATTTAAACGCATCAAACACCTCACGCCCCAACATACACACTCGTGTGTATCTAGTATGTGTTTATCTAGAAAATGAGTTTTCGAAAACGTATTCCGGAAGACAGGCTTCTCGATGCGGGCTGTCGGTTATCTCGCAACAGCTCACGAAATAATTATTATGGATTACTCCGCCATTATTGCCGTCATCGCCACCGTCGTACTTGTGACGCTGCCACCATCATCCTTTGTCATGATTTTGTTGAAATTGGAGACGGTTTGCGCTTTTCTGAATGCGTGGGGGGCGAGGGAGCGTATTGTGTGCGTGGCTCGTTCACCTGCCCCATGCTGCAGCATCCTTCCAGCACCTTGTTTTGTGTGGCTTTTGACAGGACCCCGCGTGATGATTTGGCCTTCAACATTAATAGGTTAGCAATAATGGCGGGCTGGGATGCGGAGAACAATACACGTGTCATCGAGGATCTCTTTTTATGCGGCCAACAATGGGGCTAAATCAACATTCCACGGAGAACGAAAAGGCGCGGAGCAAATGAGTATTGTTTATGAAGGAGGGTGGAGCCACGTGGCCTCCGGCAACTTTCACCCGTGTGTCATGACATATGCTTCGGCGAGGGAGCTGACGTCTAATTTGGTGGTCACCTTTTATATCGCCGTTGCGTGCTACTATCTCGATTGCCTGCCATGACGAAAGGCGAGCCGAGGAAATGCACGCAGTGATTGACGATTACACAAATCACCCACGTGTGCATGCGAACCCACCAGCCACCGCCCTCCGCAAGGTGCATGCTGGAGAGCTAATTAGCTTTCACACCTCGAATTTAACCCAATCAATAAGCCAAACAACGCGTTGTTCCGTGCACGGTACATCACTGGCTTCTGTCCTTCTTGGATGACGCCACCAGTACACTATAGGTTTGCCCCTTTTCGGCCACGTTTACGAAGCTGCGATGGATAATCGATCTAGTGGTTATGTGAGGCTTCTTGGGGCAGTATTTTTCTGGCAATATATTGCTTTCCAACTTTCGTCATTGCAAGCTGCATGGGCCAATGAAGGAAGCTGCAGCGATGTAGCCTCGGTGAAAACAAGCTCCTACCTTTGCACATTTTGAGCACAAAAGCCCCCCTAAGTAGTTTTGTCGAAAACATGAAAAAAGTAAAATGTTAAATTTTTCCAATGCTTTATTCGTGAGGTATATGCACATGTACTACATATATCTTGTCTCTCCAATAACGCGGTAACAGGAAGTGACATTTGAGGATTCCAACACGCTCACGTAACATTGCGCGTCACTTACTCGGTTTAGGTGGCTCTAAAATATTAACCGTAAAAAGTAGGGCGAAAAAAATTGAAGTGGGAAAATTGTAGAGCGTCGTAAAATTGACGAAATTTGTGCATTTGCGAGATTTCATTGTCAATCGCAATTACACGAGAGCATGGCAGGAGTGCTAGCTATTATTTTATCAGGAACTGTTGTATGCCTTCCTGCCATGCATTCGTGTAATGCATGATTGCAAATAAGTTGGATCCGAAAAATGGCAACTGTAACTTGCGGTTGGTAATTAACTGTCGCAGCTACACGCAATGCACTAAGTTTACGCTAAGTTCACCCTATCTTTAACGGTTAATACTTCAAGAGTCGCACAAACAGGGAGCGTTAATTAATTGCAATATGTTTACTGTATTATTATTTCTGTAATTCTCTCATGTCACTTTTTATTTAACTGTGAAAGCAGGTTAGTTGTTTCCATATGGTCGATGTTGGAGAGGCCCAGACATATTCAACACCCTGTATGAATAATGACACCGAATTTCAGGCTCTATACCATTAGATTCAGTTCTTGGACAGAATTCATGGGTTGTTTTTTTTGCTACATGTTTGATCATTTCTATAATGCCTTAACATTTTTTTATTCTCATGAAATTTAGTTAGCTTAACTGCTCACATCCCTTCATCGCGCAGTATGAATGACCACTGCGGCTTTACTGACCGCAGCCTATATGCTCGCGGTAGACGCGTAATATAGGATGCGGGGTCTAGCAGCGTACTGATAGCCTTTGTGACCAGGTTCTGGTCATCAATGAAGCTAATGAAATATATCCACTTGTCAATTGCATTTAGTGGTCAGACAATGACTTGGTCAATTGCCAATTATCGCCGCCTAGCTCACTCTGCATGACTGCAGCAATGATGTGAATGGCCATTAAATGGAAAAGTTAATCTATATTATATCCTATTAAAGATGTTGGAGCTAAACGCCCTTCATTGATTGCGTTGTGTGAGGAAAATAGGCCCTTTAGGTCGGTGAGGTTTGATGTTTAACCTTTCCGCCTTCTGCAGCCGAGGTGATGTAAAGTGCGGTGAAAAGTCATGCCCTGAATAGCCTGGAATAAACCATGGTCAGCGCTGATTTTCAGTTGCTTTAGATCAGTCATTCATTGTCCAGGACGCATGAGATTTGAAAATGAAGAGGATACTCGATTTAAAAACATGGCTGGTTGATGATCTGTACTGAAAAATCTCGTCTTTGAAATAGATTGTACCATAGTTCACCACATTGAAAACATAATTTACATATATAGTCCACTAGCTGTTTTTGATAGAATGAACATAACTGACGCTATCACGCTTTAATATACAGTATAGTGCTTATAATGAAGCCAGGGCGAACCACTTTGTAATATTGGCATGTCATTTCATATTGTTAATTAACCTGTCTCATAGCGTGACAAGAAATTAGTTTAATTTGTATCGTAATATTTGTGATTGAATAACTTGGGATTGACTTGAGATCGAATTGGCGCATTCAAGAAAATATTTTAATTTATTATAAGACCTAACCTGTTACATGTATAATGTGGTTTGTCATGAAACGACAAACCGTGTTAACAAGCGTGGTCATTATGTTGGATTGACATTATTACTGTAATCATATACAGTATTTCTCAAACAGATGTAATTCCACTTAATTATTTGCATGATCAGGTTATCCAAACTTCATAATAATACATCACATTTTGACTATTATCTGATTCTTTTAATTCCATCGCATTACGTACCTGTTTCGAAGAATAAGACCAAGTTGTACGTCGATCTGTAGTAACGTGTTTCCTATAACTCAAAACCACTTCTTTGTGACGTGAAAATTGCAATAGCATTCACGAATTAAGTCGATGCAGTATTATAATTCGTCTTAACTCCCTGTACTTGGTACTTTTACCGTTACTGTCTCTGTACTTTTCGGTTAATCAAAAAAGAAAGAAATGTGTGCTTCGACACCCTGTATCACGAACCTCGGCGTTGTTTCCGATTGATCGGAGGGTATAGAAATCCTTAATTACAATTCCCCCCGATGCTATATAACAATGCCTTTATTAAATCATGTTAAGTTCGTTATACTCGCCAATCGGGCAAAAACACCCCGTGCAAGAAACTATCCGTAAAAGCACGTGATTGCCTCGCGTAGTCGTAAACCGATTAAGGGCGTGAAAGGGAAGCATTGTGAAAAGTGCGTGGACAAAGGCCCCTCGATATATAATGGACATATTTGCGCCCTGGTTGACTTTGGGTTAAAGGGTTAGCTGACCAGCGTTCGTATGTCGCGCCCTGACAACTCGTTCCGACCCGTGGCTAACCCCTTTATTCCAAAAGCATTGGCACTGAATGAGCGTAATCTATACATTTGTCGGTCCATTACGTTGGCAAGGAATTTCCTTCGGCCACGGACGGACGAGTGCGCGGCCAACGCTGGACAATCTCAACCGGCAATGCGCGCTGGTTAATGGGGGTCACCAACTCCCGTCTAGCCAGATGGACTGAACTGTCCAGCGGGGCAGTCGATAAATCATACCATTGTAACTAAAGACAATTCAAATAATGTTATCATTATACGCCTTCGCACCGCCATTCTGCGGCGAATGGGTCAGGCGGCCATAATCCGCGCTTTCTAGGGAGTGCACGAGGTCGATTCCGGATGGATTTGAAGGACTGTGGCGAGTTAAGTCCGACGGACAGCTTGAGGGATTTACCAACGACAGGTCTTGCTTGATGGCCAAAGCCCTCAGATAAAAGGTCGGGCGACAAGCTAGATGACAGGCGCGCAAAAACACGCCAAACCGACTTCGTATTGTGTTGGACTAGTTCGGTAATCCCGAAAGTAAAACTTGCCAAAATCTCTGAACAGCTCGATGCCACGGGATCTGAACGGGTCAAAGTTCTCCGCAACCAGGGACGTACGGCAACCGAAACGATGTAATAACGTTATTCCATCGGAACTCTATTTAAAGTACATGTACCTTTCTTTCCTGCGTTTTTAAAAATACGGACAACTTAAATTAGAGGTGAAATGATGTTCGCATATACAGTACATGTAGTTTGCATACATGTTCATATATGTATGTGTGGAAGGTTGGTTCTCTTTATGTTCTAAGCATTACTACATGCTGACAAATTTGAACAATTGCTCTATAAATACTTGAGATGAATTGTGCAGTTGTTTTCTTGTTCCTGATTAATGTTTTGAATATTCCATTTTCGTCTATTTTAAGCATCCATGAATATGCATTTTTAAAATTTATAATTTGGATCGTATTTAATATAGGATGTCATTTTTTTCGCACTGCTCGAGGCGGCCTCATAATTTTTTTTTGAAAACGGTCGTTTATGTATTGGCACAGTGGTATTGGTGCGTGCCACTACCACGTGATGGTTTTTCTTTATCACGTGCGTGGTTTTCTTGGCCGGACGTTCGCGAGCATATCCCACCCAGCTGAAAAATCCCATGAACGAGACCCATTGTGAATGGGATTATGGAACAGCGGGACCCATAGCAATGGGTCCC
>JAQGBX010005923.1:0-13086 GCA_034698745.1 Megaphyllum sjaelandicum
CTGATCGCATAAAAGGGGCTCGAAAATCAAACAACAATTTTTACCCGGGCAAGGCCGGGTATTACCGCTAGTACTCTATACGGTAGATAACGCATTTTGAGAAACGGTTCCAAATCTGATCATCAAACTTTGTCCAACTTTACTAAAAAACCGTCATGCTCGCATTTCTTCATCTTAATTAGCCACTTCCGAGGCTATAAAATGCACTATTTTCTACATGGTTCGCATTAAGTTTGCGACGATGTATTCATAAGCGCGTAACCGAATCACTTCGTTCCTTCCCTCTCAAAGGCTCTTCGAAGCTCCAATTAATCATTTCACGAGTATTTGTTTATAAGAAGAAGAAGAAGTTGCGAATTGCGCACTACTGAAAACGATGAGTAAAAAAGTGCTTTTTTCCTCTCTCTCTTCTCCTCAACTTCTTTTGTTTTAAGTAGTTTGGCCCGCAGCCCTACGCCATTACTTCCCCCCTCTTGTCTCTTCTCTGTACGCTTGGTACTCTCCTTGGGCTCGCTATCTAAACGCTGGCACACACCACAATTACGCTTCGGAATTAAATAATTACATTTGAAATCCCTCCGCATTATTTCATTAGAATATTTCGGAGGTGAGACGTACGTACGCGCCGAGAAAGACGTGAGTGAAGCGCCTGTCATGTTAGGCGATATTGCAAGAAAACGGGCCCCGAAAATGACTGCGAGCCTGTTTTTATTGCTACTTAGAAAAAAATTTACTGTGTGCTAACATAATTTCGTTCGAAAATTGTGTTTATCTTAATCCTTATAGTAGACGGGGGCCTGAAGAGGGGCGGGGATGAATTAGCGTCGCTAATGCACGCGGTTTGATAGTTGAATATTGCGCGTGTTTTTATTAATTGACGACGATGAGATACACGTTTCATCCTCAGGCAGAGACCCCTTCAGGGAGTTCGAACAAACTTCAATTATTAAAGTGCATTTTTTTGTGTGTGCAAATTTTATGCAGCAAAAGCCATTGCTCTAGTGATTGTGAGCGTCAAAACTATAAGCATCAGTCGCCGATCGACGCACCGTCTGGAGAGCTAAAGGAAGGGCGGATAATTTGCATACTTCTTTAGAATAACTTTCGTACTTCTGTGTGTAATCTAAAAAGGTTTAGAATTTTGAAAATGTGTCCTCGGACACTTTGACAATTTTACATATCTGTACTCAAAACAGTTGAAATCCTTGCAAATTTGTACTGGAAAAGGTTGAAAATATTGCAAATATTGCACAGTATACTCGGAAACTGTGGAAAATTTTGCAAATACAACCTCTGAAATTGGTAAACGTTTTGCAAATTTGTACTGGATTTTTTTTTTAAATTGCAAATGAGCCCTGAGGTAACCTCATGGAAAAATTCATTTTGGATTTTGAAAACATTAATTTTCCAGAACTTTTTCTAACTTTTCCAGAAATTTTCCAGTTTTCTGACATTTTCAGGTTTTCCAGATCTGAGGGAACTATGTTCTTTTGAATAAACTTAATAAATTGAGAAAATCATGGGTCTTATATATTAACATTTCCAATTGCGTTTTCAGACGTTTGAAAATTTCGCATTCTTCAGGTGCTCAAAAAGCTTGCAAATTAGATTTTCACGCATTCAACATTACCTCAGAATAATGTCCAATCAGTGATAGAAAATTTACTTGCAAACTCTTCTCGAATGAACACGTAGTCAACTCGGATTTCACCCATGCAGTTTGCGACAACTCAAAAATGCCAATTTCTGGTTTAAAATGTTATTAAGTCACGCAAAGCGAGCGCTATAATCAGTAAAAACGACACAGCTTAGCTCATCATTCATAGATTCGGATTTTAGGCTAATTGGAAGTATTGTCATTTTATTTTATCATGCAAAACAATACATTAATGATACTCGTGCGATATTAATCGGTCAACTCAAAATCCTTGCAGAGCAACTATAAAAATTTAGAAAAAAAATAACAATTCATAAAACAAGATAAATATACAATAGCGGGCAATTTCGGATCCCCTGTTTCGCACTTCTTCGCAAAACTTCCGGCAATGCATGCATTTCATTGGGAATGTGAATGTATTTCTCCATGTACCATAACAAGCTCCAAGCTCACACATGACTTTAATCGAATTTACCTAAATCGTGCAATATTTGCTACACGTTTTCCACTTTGAAAAAAAAAAATTAGAAAAAAAAAGCATCACTCTTCTGCAGTGTATTTCATTTTTGGAGGAGAAAAAGGCCGGCGGCCGGAGCGTCGCAATCGGAGTCACTAACGACGTTATTTTCGGCAGCCATTTTTTAATGTCATAATTAACATCAAACGGGATCATTTCTGGAAAATTGTCTTTCGCGCGCGTAATAATCGGCACGTAAGAAATTCTCGGAGGTAAACTTAAAACTTCTTCTAATCATTTTTGCGGCGTGTGAAAAAGATTGCCTTTGCCGAAAATCCCTGCCTCTCCTCCTAAAATCCCCCCTCCTCCTTATCGTTGAGCGCCGTTACGATGATCCATCCAAAAAGTAGGCGCTTTTAATGGCCGTGTCTATTTTTCATTAAGATAGGACATTTTTCGTTAAAACGCTGGGATAATTTGCCCATGCAAGCCCCGAGGGGGAGCTGCTGCGGTACGGCAGGCTTCTTCCCCTTAGGTGCGCTGCCATCTAATACAATTAGGAGGCTGTCTGTTCATTTGTAACTTTGTCTCCAATCTAATCACCGGAGACATTATTTGAAAACATATTAAATTAAAACTGGGAATTGCTCCGCGTCATTCAAAAAACGCGGAGGGATACACGATGAAGGGCGCCCTCCGCGTGCACTTTTTAAATTGAAAATGCCAAAAACGGTGCGCGGACAGTGAACTGTTTTCGGACGAACAGTAACAAAGGTAAAATATGGCGGAAAGATGTCAGGAAGTAAGCGATTTTTATACCCCTCCCCCCTTTCCCTTTAATTAGCCACACAATTTCAATTTCCCCATTATAACGTGCGTAGGGACTGGTCATTGCTGACCATACTGATTTTTACCAAGAAATTACTTGGTTTTCCACCAATCCAAGCAAGAGGTATCGCACCATGTTATTGGGGCCGATAAGTCGTCTGTTGCCTTTGGCGAATGACCATTCTTATGTTTGCGGAAATAATGTTTTATTTTAAGGTTTTGACGTACATAAGGTTTGGGGGTTTTAGCTCACGGATTTCAATGTTGAGCTAGTTGTGATCCTATTTCCTGCTTCCTATAGCACATTTTGTCAGGCACAACCTCCCATATTTTACAAATTTTTAAAAAGAATTATCTAATTTCGTTCACAGCGGAAGTTCGTATAAGAAAAATATGAAGTTTTAAGTAAAATTTATGGATATCTTATTTAGAGGGTCTACATTGGATACCTATTTTGCAAGAAATTTCTAAAGCTACTTTTGTTATAAATAACTTAAAAATTACTTTCTCCCAATTTTGAAATTATATCAATTACTTTTCCTTTAAGTCTTAAATATTTGGTCGTCAATTAAACATGAATAAATATGGAAATAATTCAAAAAATTGCATCGTGCGTGGAATGGAAAAACTTCAAATTGTATCTAATATTTATTTTGAACTTATGAATGTACGAGCGTAACTTAGTCATCGTGTTCTCAGACAGAAGCTTTACGAATGGCACTTTTGGAATTCGTGAAGTCAAGTCACGTGTACGAAATTGACATGTTGATTGGTTTAAAAAGTTCGTTCAAGACTATCACTGTTTTTAAACCAATCAATGCATTTCTTTTGCACACGTGACTTCATCACTGTCATAGAAACCAGTGTTAGGCAAAAATTATTCGCAAATAATAGTTTGAAACTACAACTATTTTACTTAGTGGTAGTTGCAAGTAGCAACTAAAACATGACTAAGTACAATTGGTACATAACTAATTTTTGTAACTTTTTTTTAATTGTAGTTGCAAGAGCCACTAAACTATCATAGTTGAAAAAAAATTGTTGTACTGGCAACTAACAACTAGTTAGTTTATTCGAAGTTAAACTAATATTGGGCTACTAAGAATAAGATTTTTTTCCATGTCACTTAATGCGCGCGGACAGTGAACTGTTTTCGGACAAACCGTAACAAAGGTGCGAAGACGGTGGGCTCTCTTCGGCCGGACGGTAACAAAGAGAATATCCCATAGCTTTTATAAATTCTCGAGATCTTTAGATCTATGAATTTCAAATTTTTCAATAATTTCAAATGCTCAAGTTTATTTTGCAAATAAATATGGCATGAATTCGAAACTGAAAAAAAATTACATGCATACTTAAACAAGGCAGAAAATTAAACGGAGCATTTGATGGAAATTCTTGGGTGCGACGATCGTTTTTTTGCAAATTAGCCCAAATTGAACAACTAACAACGTGCTGCCCCTGTCATCAAATTGGCCATCCATATGTGCTTTGGTGTAAGACCTGTTAGCTGTCATACAAGGGGCAGCCACAACACTTTGAAACTATGCAGCGCTTGCACTGTCATGATTTTCTACTATTGTACATTAAAATATTTTCAACTGGGACAGTTACGAGTTGTTCAAACGAGTTAATATGGCAGATATTTCTGTCCAGAAAGATCACCAATATCCACAGCAAGTCCAAGTACGCAGCGTCCGGTAATTTCCGGTCATCCCATTCAACCGATGCCGCGCATTCCGCGACGCTCCAATGGTTCCAGTTTCCAGAACATGCCATAAAAACAGCACCTTAAAAAAAGAACCCCCGTTCCAAGCATCCATCAGTGGGTCCCCCTTCCTGATTTATCGTTCGAGCTCACCTTTTGTCCCCCCAATAAAAATTGATCTTTGAATGAAATTTAAAAACTTTGACTTAAGCCGGGCACCCGAGCGGCTTCAGGGCGTCGAAACGACGCATAAAACGCTGACTTTTTCCAACCGATTAAAACGAGGCGAGTGGGATATTTCCCCCCGTTGTTCGGACCAGGTGAGAAATTTCCCGCGCATCCGAGGTGCTGAAAAGTGCGAAGATCTACGCGTAACACACCGAAGAAAATAGCTCAGAGGTTTACGAGGAATCCTCCGCCGCACACGCTCGGGGTTAAAAGTGAAAATTTACGAGCCAGTGATGACCGTATTTATAGTGGCCTATCGCATCAAATATTCTAAAAGGGGGACTTAAGTTGTGGGAAATTCAGAAAGCGAGGAAACATGCCGCAGTCTTCAGCGTCGAATACGCGGAAAGCGTTAAGAGGGACTATCAGTGATCCATTCTGAATGAGCGTTTTATAAAGGCATCTTCAGGCATACTGTTTAAATTTTTCAATAAAATTTCCGTTCATACATCGTGTAGTGAACTAATGTACGCGTAAATAACTAGGAACTACGAATTTCATATTTTTATACAGGGTTATTACAAAAGTAACATCGGGTTTTAAAGAGAAATTTTTTGGAAAGTATATTACTGATACAATAGTAAATCAGACATGAAGCAAAAGTGATAATGTCCCAGTTTTTAATCATGCCATCACAAATGTTCAACGTGAGATCCTCGCGTCGACGTGTTCGGCCTATACACGCTGAAGTGTGTCCCTATCGATGCTATTCGAGCACACAAGACGCTTTCTGCTGCATGGTCGCCATTTTGAATAACGAGTTCGTGCTGCCACCTGAGCGTTTAAAGCAAAAGTTTGCAAGTGCGCATTTTAAACTTCAGTTCAAAATTCAGTTGACAAAGTGGTAAGGACAGGGAAAGCAAAGCCTGGCGAAATGGTGTACTCTGCAAGAATACACTACAGGCATATAGTAAAAAAGAGGCCATCAGGAGAGAATGTGGAACATGTAAAGAGCAGTCCAAAACTGGATCCAGTTCCTCAGGACTGGATAGATATCTCTCTGGCTGAATTACTGGGGTTTGGGAAATCCAGGGGGGGGGAGAGAATTGTTATACCCCACTGGTTAAATAAGGACTATATATAGCGACATGGTGGTCAGCATCTTAACCCAGACACGGATAGTCCCTTGGAGGCAAATGGGTGCACACTGGCTATATAATTAGCCAGAGTGCATGCACCCATGTGCCACTCAGGGACTATCCTTGTGTCATTTACTATTTTATCTGTAATACTTAACAAAATATTTCTTTTTAAACCCCGATGATTCTTTTGTAATAACCCTGTATTTTCTACAGCACTATTTGTTCAGTGAACGAAGGTAAGCACATGTAGATAACTATATTCTCACAAAGAATGGACCTGCACTGATACATTCTCTTAATCTAAATGATACTAAAACTGCCATTGCCGAACTAAGTAACATCCTGATTGCCATTAATGCATATTGTTTCTCAGACTTCAGCAGATTTTAGTAATAAGCGGGCACTGCCGTCGATATAACACAAATAAGGGCAGCCGAGCATATTATACTATAACTCAAGTTACTCCTATAGATGTAACGACTGCAAGCGGCTATAAACACACGTTTGGTGTGTTTAGTTTCGGAGCACATCTGTTCTTAACTCAACCTAAATAAACTTCGAATCGCCAAGCAATACCGTCTATTGCTTAGGAATATAGTTGTGAGCTCGCAGCTTTGCGAGTCTTGCTGTAACTAAACATTATTCGACCTGACTTATTTTTTTTTAAAACAAGGTATCCGAAAACGAGAAAACTAAGAATGCTTCTTTGTAATCACTGTACTTATGTAAACTTCTTACCACTACACATCGCAGTTTTATCCAATCACAGTGAATAAGTTGCATTAAGTTTATTACTGAACATAAGTTGCATCAAACGATTTGAAAAGGTCTACCAGTAGTACATTCTCTACGGGAATTAATAAAGGCATAACATGACTATATTAAAGAGCAAAATTCTAAATTTACCCCAACCAAAACTTTTTGTATTTTACATGTATATGTGCCCAACGTAAAACTAACAGAATAAATTTAAAAAAAAAACGTTTGGTTGTGGTAAAATTAGAATATCGCTCTTAAATTTCATCTACTCCCAACCATTTGAAGGTGGATAATATATTGTTTTCGATTAAGATGTTTTTCTACAGTGAATGAAAACAAATAACTCGACATTTCGAATTTCACATTTTTAAATTTCCCACGCGTCAATTTTAATTAAGTTCTCTACTTTATTACAATGGCCAATGTTGCGCGTATTGATCCCTACAGTAGAAGGCGCTTCATAAACAGGGTTCCATCAGAAATTTCATTTTCCACTTCCCTGACTTTTCCAGATTTTAAACAATTTCCCTGACCAATGACAATTTCGAAAATTGACATTTTTCAAAATCGACACAGGAAAATAATATTCTGCAAAATGTACTAAGACAATTTTGAAAATTAACAGAAAAAACTTAGAAAAATTGCATGAAAAAACTTTCGAAAAATGTTGAAAAATTGTCCTCGGAAAAGGTGGGGAATTTTGCACTTTTGAACGCAACAAGATGACTACGTTGAATTTCCCTGACTTTTTAAAAAGAAACCATTCTTCCCTGACTTTTCCAGACACCCGGACTTTTCTAGGTTTTCCAGGTCTCGGGGTACCCTGATAAACCATAGTGATTTTAAACATAAAATTAAAATGAATTAATACTTGGAAAATGCATGAATGTGATACTCACATTTCCTATACTTAGTTATACCTAATTTTACTTTAAAATTATCCGATTTTATGCCTAAAACTATCTTCGAAAAATGTGCACAGAAAACGAATCACTGGTAGCCCCTCGCACGCGACAGTAAACAGGATGTCTTTTTCTTCCTAATGCTTTTCGAAGGCACTTTTAAATTGATATCCGCGCACCCACCAATTCGAAATAATAATAATAGCACTGGCAATACTGCATGATGGGGTCTTGCAGACCCCTCTGGAGTCCTCGCACCGACTCTTGAATTATACTCCAGTCCATTTTTTTCTCGTTCACTATTTTTGCTAAAACGACCTATTATTTTTGCGTCCAACTTGTACGGCTATATATATATTTATAACGCCATGGAACGTCCGAGAAAAATCGGAAAATCGAAAATGTTTTCGGGGTGTCATCGTGTCGCCAAATCACGCGTCCTCCCCCCTCCCCGATGGAGCGTCGTAACCGAGGAGTAATGTTGTGTGACCCCCAATATTTATGACCCTTCTTTCCGTTCGGATTCTCCTCCGTAGCAAATAGGCAGCACGGACCGTGTGGCCAAACTGGTCATCTCCGAGTTTTCAAAGAGAAAAAAAAAGTCACTTTCATAACTGTAATATATTCCGGTATCAGTTGCGTGGGGGGAGAGGGACGAGGGGGTCTGTCCCACGCACTCCCAACTTCCCCTAGCGTCCACGGTTGGTCATCTTCTTAACGATTATGCCCATCTTTAGCCGTGGCACTGTCCATGCTCTATCATTCCCCCATTTTTTCCTCTCTTTCTTGTACATTTCGAGCCCCTTTCCTTGGAATTGCTCCAAATGGTTCCAGCATTTTCCATGGCGACCCTTAGCCTGACCCCCACCCCCTCCCCTCCTCCTCCTTCTTGGCAACAGTTGAAACTGAACCGGACCATGTAAGTCCATTGGCTTTGAAATGCTCCGAGGACAAAAATATCATGTTGGATGTTTTGCCACGGGAATTCAGGTCCAACTTAATTTCGTTAATGTGTCCTGTTTTCTTTTTTTTTTAATGTACATCATTCTGCCAGACAAACAAATACATGTACCTGCAATGCCGAAAGCCTTGCAAGTGGCTCCTGTTTTAACAGTGAGCATTTTACAAAACTGAATTTCCAAACTAAGCATCGTTTTCCCCAAATACAACCTGTTTTCAAAACACAAATTCGGGTATACTCTAAAAACTACATGTACACGACGTCATCGATTTGAAGGGCATCAGGAGATCGAATTTGCCAAAAACATTTTTTTTTTCAGAAATAATGTCGTTTTCATACCATATTCCAAAACAGGTAATATTTTTTCCCCGAGTTTTTTCTGCAAAGGTTCGGTCATTTGCAGTATTTCTAAAAGTAATAATTTTTCTGACGAATATTTTTCCTGAGCAATATAAGAAAATAACTCTGCCACCTCCAAAGATACAGAAGTGAACCATTCGATATTTTCCAATGAACTGTAGTAGTTTTTTTCTACAATCTTGTTTTGTCTATTTACAATAAGGCTTCCTAGAATCTGTTCTTGGCCTACAGAAATCGGTTTTCGACTTTGCAAAATCTGTCATTCACTTTCGAGATTCTGTGTTTGATTTTCCAGAATCTGGAAACTTTTCTACCAAAAAACTGATTCTTGGAAGCCAAATGCAAATATATATTTTAGGCACTCCGAAATCAGTTTTCGGTTTACTAGAATCTGTCTTTGATTTTCGTTACCTACATGTATATTTACCTCTTTCCGAAATCTGCATTTGGCTTCCAAGAATCAGTATATGGTTCTTCGAAATCAGTTTTGGTCTTTCAAGGGATTACTGTATCTGTTGTTGGCCTAAATTCTAAAATCGCCTTTCCAGAACCTACAGTAGCTGTTCCGATTATTCCTTCGCCAGGTCCCCTTCGATCACCTATTCGACTAATTGCCAAAGGCACCCAAGTGATAGGAGGTCAGGTGACACTGGTCAAACGTACAGGGTGTTTGGCGAGCTAGCGGTCGGCCACTTTCGGTCCACCCTGCACATTTCTAAAAACTGATTCAACTTCCAGAGAGCCTTCAGTGCGGGTGACTGTCCTTGATTCCCAAGCACCCCGTGTTATTCTTTGGCACTCATGGCGATGGCGTCTGTGTTTGTGCTCCACGCAGACCATGGCCCAGCCACACAAAGCGAGTGTTGTTGTTTCTTAACTCATACCCACCCCTCTTACCCCATATTCCCAACGGAATCGCTGCAAAAACCACATTGGATTCCAGAAAAAAAATAGCCAAAAAAATACACAAATTTGTTTGTTTGTGGAGCGGGGGTCAGGGAAGGGTGAGGGGTCACTCCGCCCGCGCTGTGGCGGCAAAGTTCAATTGGACGGCTGACCCCGCGAGCGGCGCCACAAACTTTGTTTATTTGTTTGTGCGTTGCCGAAGGAGGATTGGTGGCACTGAGTGAAATGAACCAATTTTAAACCTCCGAGGACTTTGTTTATAAATTTATTCAAATAGTGTATACAAATAGCGCAGAAATGGTTTTAAGATTTCGGGCCACCCCCTTCAGATCCGAAAATCCTTTTAGTCAATTTCGAGAGGGTGTTGAAGAGGAGGCTACAGCTCTGGGTCAACGTACTGCCTGTCCAGGGACCACATGCCCTTTTTTCCGAGTAGTGCTGCGCCACATGGTGGCGTAACTGCGGGATTTACTGAAATTGTTGCAAAGGCTTCGGGGTCAAATAGGAGGCGTGCAATGGGAGCGGAAGAGGGGTCAGGGCAAAAGCATGGTCAAAATGGTGTTTTCAAAATGTCCAGTAATTCCATCTCGTGACCGAGCAAATGCCTGCAGTGGTAATAATTAGCAACTGATCGCAAAAAGCCTTTTACCATTTTTTAATGATATAGGATTGCCTCCTTATGCGGCATTTAACAGTTTTCCGAGAAATTCCAAAGGGATGTTAAATTTGATTTTGTTTACAAACGAGAACATTTCCTTATGCCTCTGATACCAAGAAAAAAACATCCTCGTGAATATAATGAACGTTACATGTCACGAAAGATGACTAGTTTTCAGGAGTTTTGGGCAGTGTTTTTAGGATATATGAACTCATTTGGAAATAATACTCAATTAAGAAAATGCAAGTTAACGGGAGACGAGAAAAATACTAAATAAAACCTAAATCACAAATTACACTTAGGGATCATCCATAAAGGACGTCCTGTATTTTTACAGGTTTTTAAAAAAAGACTCCCACCCCTCCCCAATGTCCGCCCTTGTCCTGTTTATGTAACCCCCTCCCCCTCCACATGTCCCGTCCAATTTTGAAAACAGTTCGATGATTACATAAACAATTTTTAATGTTCTTTATAAGTTTTTACTTTGAAAACATTACCATTAGTGAACCACAGAACCACAGAATATTACAGGGAACAGGGAATGTCCCCTTACAAATTACCAAACCACCCAGTTTTAAAGGCCAAAATGAACTCTTCCTCCAAACAGGGGCAGTTTAAGCACACGTTGACATCCGGATGTCCACTTTCCTTGAACCGCCCCTCCCCCCTTCCCTGTCAGCCTGTGTCCCATTTTCACATCCACCCCCCCCCCCACCCCTGGCCGGACGTGATTTATGGATGGTCCCATAAAGCACCTTCAGAAGTATTGCTTCACTAATAATAAAATCACAAATTGGGTATTGTGGTGGTGATAACTTCAAATTGACACGATCGTCTCATGCTGATTCTAGGTTTTAGGTGAAATGCATTCTAGTAAAGCGCCATCTATGAAGAAAGGAAACTATGTCTGGTCGCGCCTCATAACGACCCTTACAGAAATTCCAGCAACGACGTTGCAACATAATTTCAAGATTGCACCGGAAGAGATGTGCAACTACGAATTTCGGGCATATCACTTTAACGGTCCCAAAATGCAAGATTTTTTTCCACTCCCTCAGCCCCGTCCCCACGCGAGCCGTGGGATGCCCTCGCGCTATAGGCCTAGGGTAAGCCCGTTGCTAGGCGACCACCATCCCGCAGCTAGCTAAGGGCAGGTTGCAAACACCGCAGTGTGTACCAAACGGGCTGCAGCTTGTTTGTTTAGCTCTTCAATGACAGATTGAAGTTAAAAAAAAATAAAAAATGGCGGATGGCTCGACTAAGCGATGCCCTTTCCAGCATGGCGCGACGCCCGCCAGGGGGCGCCAGCCGACCCACCGCGAGGGGCCGTTGGCTGGTTGCAACAGAGTAAACAAAAGGACCTTGGGGGTGGCTGGGGATAACAAAAAAAGTGCGAGCACAATTGCCTGGATTAAATCAACACGCGCTTATTTGATTAAGCGAAGTAAGAGACACCATGTGAAAATGTCAAAAAACACACATCGAAGAGGAGAAAGAGGAGGGAATTTCCCCGCCGAATATATCGCGCGTGGCGTGGGTGGTGATGCATCCAAAAAAAAAAAAAGAGGAAAAAATAGGAAAACAAACTTTATACAAATCCGATTGAAAAACAGGTCACAAGACTGACCAGCGGTCCTCTCGCTCCAGCATCGTTTTTATTTTCATAAAAATTGAATCAATCCATTTGATGAAGACCGAGGAGAAAAACGAAAATCGAGTCGAGCAAAAAAATAAACAGTATTTCAAGCGATAAAATAAGGAGAGAGTCGAGCGTTTTACCAATTGGGAAAGAAAACAATTCGATGGGCGAACGGGTATCACCTTGGCAACAACTGTCACTAACGCGCGCACCGCGGATAAATATTTCAGGAAGATTCGTTTCTAAATTCAAATTTCGGGAGTATTAAAGTTATTGAAGCATATACTTGAACTGTATGTACAGCAGATACTGCAGTTTCATGGAGTGGTCATCCTGTGAAACTAGCTTAAGTTCGTACTTGAGTTTGAGATTCATGCTCTCTTCAATTCATGCACTGATTTTAATTGTAGCAAGACTGCACTACGATGTTTCTAGGGTATAGCGCGTTTATGGGTTTCAATTTCTCAAAAAGTAAATGTATAGTAGTAAATAGGTAAGAATCGGCTTAGATCTCATACTTTGAGCAAAGTCTTACATGAGTCAAATCTTTCAACATCACTCCGGCTTCAAGAAACAAATCTTAAATTTTTGCAATGTGCAAAGAAACTGATAAATTTCCAAATATCCGATCCTGGTGGGAAACTATACGTTTAGAATTTAATTGCAGTATACTTGTAGTCAATCAAATTAATATTCAACTAATGACAAAGATTAGGATTAAACTTGGGCATAAATGCTCACTTTTACTAAATCAAACTCTTCCAGTCAAAACTTCACCGTGCCAATAGTTCCGTTGATATAACGTAGTGTTTGGGTGTTTCCAGAATATAGGTACGAGCACGGTGAACTTGTTTCCAGGGCTTGAAAACCAGTGTCGCTTAGTTGTATTGCATACGCATACCACTAAGCGACACTGTTTGGAGCCAAAACTAGTGTCGCTT
>JAQGBX010005924.1:0-13085 GCA_034698745.1 Megaphyllum sjaelandicum
CAATGGGTTTTAAGGGTATGGGTGAATTTTAAAGTTTATGATGCCATTTGTAATCATCTGGCCAGAAAGGGTTAAAGGTGTGGATGTAGGTGTTGCGATCTTGGACAGCCGTATGAAGCACTTTAGACATCTGCAAACGATGCGTTATTTGGAGTGACATTATCTGGATGCGTCATTTCCAGTATAATGTCAAAGATTGGATCGTCTGCCTTGCGTTTTCTCTCGACGTGTAGGGCCAGATTGGTAAATATCGAGCGAGGAACTATTAGTCTTTGCGGCATTTGAGCCAGTAGCTGTGGGTCGAACACACCTGTTTTGCTGGTCCTTGCTAGTAGCTTGTGGGCTTCATCAAGTGGTATATCTTGGGCGACCGGCTGGTTTTGGATAGTCTCGAACCCTTGCGTTGTAATGGCTTCATCACATGGTAGCTGCAACTGTACTTGTTCATCCTCGACATTCTAATTTTTGGACTTCTTCGAGAATCAATCGCAATGAATCGGGGATCTGATCTGCCATGCCACTTGACTGTTTGCTTGTGGCTTTTCTGCCTGTCCAGCAGAAGTGCTGTCCATTTTATACCCAAAGACTGTGGGTGGATGGGAGAAAAAATGGAATGGACTGGATAGGTCCAAATTAATGGTTAATTAACTATTGACCCAATGAAATTGAAGAAAGGTGGGGTAGGGTTCATGAAGTAATCTTAACCCAGGGGTAAGGGTATGTTTTTACAACAAAAATGTTTTCTTAAAAAACAACTCCTTATAAGGAGATGAAGTAACGTTTGTTTTATTGCACTGCAGGAGAAACGTTACGGTAAATTGGTATGACCAATTTTTTTTAATTGCTGGTATCGGGCTTTCTCTGAAACCCGATATATTCCATCAACAAGTCTTCGTCGGACTGTCTTTTGCCGTTATTGTAGAAGGACGGGTTCAATATATCTTTCATAGGTATAGTGGGGGCGTAGGGTAAGCCAATTTCCCCCAAGTATTGCGCGCTCTGCAGACCTTGAAGAGAAGGGTTTTATCGCCATTACATCGTTCTGGGAATCTTAGGTTCAGATCTCTATCTAAGTTCAATAAAGTGAGCGATCGTAATGAAACGCCTGACATACTCTTTAAGTAATGAATTGTCGAGATTCTGTTGGTCGACGTAATGTCTAGTGAATTCCCAAAAGGCGATGACGATGGATAAGCCGAATTCCCGACAAATTGCGATGAATTACTTTAATAGGTCGACCATGATGATGGACTGGAAGCGAGCAGGTAATCTGATGCCTCGTCCAGATCTTGTTGTCACTTGTAAGTCGTTTTCTTGACTTTTCTCTGGCTGTAACTCGGCAGGTTTGTCTAAGTCATCGAATGATACCGACTTGGATTCGCTTGGTGTTTCCATGCTCTTGGGTCTGCCTTTCTTGTTTTTTCTCAAAATGGGTACGACTTGCTCTGATTTTTCTGTATCTGTGAACGGGGAGATGTCTTTCGCGTTATAAACGCCCAAGGACATGGCTCGAGAGGGATCCCAGACCTCGTATGTTGTTGGTGTAATGATTCGGAAGATATGTTAAACTCCATCTTTCCGTGGTGCGAATTTTGCAGAGAAGTTACGCACTGCACCACTTTGTGCATGGGTTTTGATGAGAACTTTGTCCCCAACAAGAAAGGTGGGCAAAGAAGCATCCTCATTTGCCTTCTGCCTTCTAATGTCTTGATTGAGTTGGACATTATCCCTGGCTTGAAGTAGAGCAGAGGATAAGTTTGACAGGAAGTCCGTAAAGGAATTCCATAGGTAGGATGATTCGTGACAGAACTCATGGAAGGAAAGGATGTTGTCTTTTGGTGACCTTGGTATACGTCCGAACGTCAGGTGAAAAGGTGGCGCATCTAGGGACATGGAATGGGTAACATACAAGGCCCAGCGAACTGTGGCTATGTGCATATCCCAGATTTCATGGTTGCTTCATACGGCAATTGCCAGCTTACACTTAAGATCCCTGTGCTTTCTTACCACTGGGTTTGCTTGGGGATGGTATTGAGCAACAAACTCCATGGTAAAGCCCCAGGTTGAAGCTCTTTGCTGAAAGATTGCGGACGTAAACTGGGTTCTATTGTTGCATCGAATAACTTTCGGGATGCCATAGCGAAGAAATATTTCGGTAATTAATGTTTTGGAAATATCTTCAGCCTTAGCCTTAGAGGCCTTAGAGGTAGAGGACCCTGTATCGAAGACAGCATCATACTCTCTCCCAAGTATGGAGACTTTATCGTGGACGAGGTTGTCACTGTTAATGTTCCCTGAAGTGAGAGCCGAGTTGATAGTGATCAACTGGGACTTGACGCTTTTTCTCCAGGACATGTAAACGGTGTGCAATTAGAGGTGCCACATAGTTTGCAGGAGGAAGAGTTACTTGGAGAACTGGACGTGGACGATACTTCAGGTGTGGAAGCAGTAAGTTCGTCTGTCTTACTCGATTTGTTCTTTCCAAATTTCTTTTTTCCTTTGTAATTGCTAGTAGAAGTAGAAGTAGGGGTAGTACTACTTTCGCTGTTAGTATCCTCGTTCTGGTCTTTCTTGGTTTTCTTTGAGCCCACCCAAATACGGTTCTCGCACAGTATTCTTTCCTGCTGGAGTGCACGATTTCAAAGATCTTTTATAGAGGTGATGGACTCCCTGTCAATGATTCGCGTGATTTTGGTGTGCAAAGCGTTATACATGAGTCGTATGCAAGACCTTTCTGACTCTGGAGCTCTGAGATTGAGTTGATCTGTCAAATAGCTCAAGAACTCCATGGTTGATTGTCCATCCCATTGCTGTATCTTTTGCATTTGGAGAAGAATCTGTGCGTCGTTTTCTGTGCGACCGTACCTGTCTTTTATGAAACTTAGGCTCCGGGAAATTTTTTTACATTGGGGGCTGTAGATATCCACCAAGTGCGGGCATCGCCTTTGAAGAGGAATACTAGTGCGGATAGGATTTAGTTGTCCGAAAGTCCGAACTGTGCTGTGAGATGACGAAGGATTGCCAAACATCCCAAAAATTTCGTTTTTTTTGCCACAGAACTTGCCCATTCCTTTGAAAAGTTTGGAGATTTCCCAGGAGGTCATTGTTAAAATTTCTTTTGGTTCTTGCCTGTTGGGGGTGTGCGGGTGGGATCCCCCCCGGTAAGCCAGCCACCGTGTGTGGAAATCTGTACCGAACTGATGGACGAGGGTGAGGAGAGATGACTTGAACTCACGTCACAAAGTAACGGAGTCATTATGTCTCGTGGCACCGGTGTGGACTTTGTCATTAGAAAAGTGGGAATAAGGTTTGGTTCTTTGACTGTGTCAGTCTTGGCTTTCTTGTCTATAATTAGGGTTTCTTGTAGAGACTTGATGAGTGTGTTCAAGTTCTCTTGTGTTTTGTATGCTGTAACGGCTTGCAGAAGAAGCTGTTGGTGAGCATTGGTGATTGCTGATGAGCTTCTGTCGATATATTCTTGGATGCAAGGGTGCTCGTCCGCTATAAGCTGCACTTCTTCAGAGGGAAACGGACCCTCGTTTGTTGAAGGGGTGCCAAAGACTGAAGCGTTGCGTTCGTCCAAGTTACCACGGTTGGGAGGGAGTTCGGATGTCAAGGTAGCAACCAGGCATGCTATCCAAGCGAGCTTGATCAAGATCTGTGCGACTTGGGCCAGCCATGCCGTTTTGGTTCTGTGTTAATTTGTCCCTCTGAACTGTCCCCTAAGTGCCTTTTAATTCAAAAATTCTTTATTTCTTTTAAATTCTTTGGTCCAGTGGTAGTCCAGTCGAGGAGCTTTGGCAATAAGCAACTAGACAGTTGAGCTCTCGCTCTTATATACCCAAAATCTTGGGGGCGCGGCTATGCGCGTTGGTGACGCAGACCAATCACTAGCGCGCTAGGTTCTCTGCATGGGAGAACCTTCGGAAGAGGTTGGGTTGGGGGAATCGGAAATCGGGTAATAGGATCGGCACGTTACACATCGGAGAGTGTGTCTGAAGACGCTTTAATATGTCTTCACGCAGATCAACAGTAATTATAGTGCAAAAGCGTGCAGGACATTTTATTTGGCATCCTTTTCTATTTAAATAAAGCGCCTTCTTACCAGAATCATCTGATGCAGAGGTACTCTTACTGTTATTCTCATTTTTGACATGTTTATCAACTTTCATAGGCTTTTTAAGTGCATGAGGGTCTAGACACGTGGTAGCCACGCTGGTGCCAGGGCATGATGAATGGCATGTGTTATAAAGAACTGACGTCATTAAGTCAGAGGAGGGGGAACCACACATGGTGCATTTCCGCGACTCCTCACTAGATGGCGTTGCCTGTTCGTGGCTGGAAGTACTTGGGAGAGGCCAAATGGGACCATCAGTGGAGGGTGGATTGCCAGCAAGCAATGCAGATGGTGAAATAACAGCTGATACCTCGGAGTTTGAATTTAGCTCACTTTCGGCCAATCCCTGCAAAATTTTAGGGATGACATCAGGTAAAGGTGCATTAGGTAAGGTGTCTGCAGTGTTTTCCAATCGTTTTGGACGTCTCCTTTTGTTTTTGACAATTTTAGGAGCACAAAGTGCAGTGTCCGGATCTGTACCAGTGGGAAATGGATAGATCTTTGCTGTTATAAATGCCAACCACTATATTCCGTGATGGATCTGTAATTTCATAGGAATTAGGTGATAAAACTTTCGAAAGTAAATAAGGACCATCTTTTTTCGGAGCCGATTTGGCGGAATATCCCTTAGCCTTCGAGCTGATGGGATTTGTCTTAATTAAAATTTTGTCATCAATAGCAAAGGGTGGGCAAATCAAGGGTCGGAAATCCTGGTGGCGTTCGAGGTCCGCGACCACGTCAAGAAGGACTGCAGCCTCCTTTTCGAAAAATTCTGTGAGGTGTGTAGGTAGAAAATCTGGATCGTAACATAACTTTTGAAATGTCAACAGATTCCCTTGAGGAGCACGTGGGAGACGTGCAAATGTCAGCTGGAAGGGGCTGTGGCCGGTGATGGATGATTGTGCTGTGTTGCACGCTTATCATACGGCCAAAATATATTTTGCCCACTCCTCATGATGTTCTGATACGGAAATGGCCTACCTGCTCTTCAAGTCGCGATGCTTGCGCTCGACGGGATTCGTCTGTGGGTGGTACAAGGCCACCTTCTGCAGTGTAAAACCCATCAGATCCGCAGTTTGTTGCATAATGGTGGCAAGAAACTGCGGACAATTTTCGGCGTCCCATAACATAGGCAGATTTCGTTGATGATGACCATTGAAATTGTTTCGGCGCTTGTGTTATGCAGTGGAAATAATTTCAGAAAACCAGTCGTAACATTGGTGACCGATAAAATGCACGTGTAACCATCCTGAGAGCTCACCGTGGGTCCAACAATGTCAACGCTTATTACATCGAATCATGCAGAAATACTCGGACTGGTGAAAACTGCCGTATGGCTGCTGTTGTCTGGTTTGTACCTGGCACATTTAGTGCAAGACTTAACAAATTTTTGAATTATCTTTCTCATATTGTTCCAGTAGTATTTCTGGATGATCCGAGAGTGCATACCGTTGATCCCTTGGTGACCTGCCTCAGTGGTAGAATGGTTCCACCGCATCACGCTTTCCTGAAGACTGGATGGGATTACCAATCGTGGACCGTCGTCTTCACCGTTACGAAGATGCCTGTAAAGTATTTCATCAATAACAAGGTATCCTCTGCCAAGGAAGGTGCAGGCTTCCGCGGCAGCGTGATCAGCATTATTTTCCAGAGCCTCGATTATGTGGGCACATTGGGGATCAGCTAACTGTGCTGCACGGAAGTCAACAACGGTAATGGGCTGTTCATCCGTTAGAAATTGGTGAATCATCAACACAGGTTCAGATTCAGAGTTGAATGGACGTGAGAGCATGTCGGCTACCACGTTCAACTTCCCTGGAATGTATTTAATGTCAAACACATAATTTTAAACTGTTAGTGCCCACCTGGCAAGTCGACCGGTGGGTTGATTAAGCGTGATTAGCCATCGGAGCGGCCGTTGATCCGAGTGGACCACGAATGGCATCCCATCCAGGTAACCCTGGAATTTGCCAATAGCCCAAATGACAGCTAAAGCCTCTTTCTCAGTTGTTGAGTGGTTTATCTGAGGTGCTGTAAACAATTTGGAGGCGTATTCGATTACGCTGTACGGTTGCTCGTCCCCTTGTACCAAGACCGAACCCATGGCCAGGTGACTAGCATCTGTGAACAGGCGAAAGCCGCATGTGAAATCAGGCTGTTTGAGTATAGGAGCCTGAAAAAGCCTGTCCTTTAAGAGATTAAAGGCAGACTGACAAGCGTTATTAAAATGAAAGGTGGCATCTTTCTTTAGAGCCGCATTTTGTGGCAAGTTCGGGATGAATTTGGAAAACCACCTGCAGGAGGAAACAAAAGACTTCACCTGCTTCACGTTACTAGAGTATGAAAGATCCAGTAACGCATTGATATTGTGAGTATTAGGAGAGATTCCTTCAGCTGTAATGGTATGTCCCAGGTAATCTACACTTGGCTTGAAAAACAACATTTCTCACGTTTGAGGGAAAAGCCGTAAGTAAGCAGTAACGAGAATACCTAGGATCCGCCACCAGGAGGTCGTCCTGATATATCCAGTTGGTAACGTGAGACAGGTGAGACATCATTTTGTCCACCACACGTTGGCAATGGGCTGCCGAATTCCTGGCACCCATTGGCATGCGTGTGTAGCTGAATGTCCCCATTGGTGTCACAGTTGAAAAGTATTGTTGACACTCCTGAGCTATTGGAACTTGCCAATAGCAATTGGTTAGATCCATGGTGGACATGTACTGTGTGCCGTGAAGTTCAGCAAGGATGCTATCAATCCTCGGGATAGGATAAGCATCAGGAATAGTCACTATTGAGAGCGCGAAAGTCGGTGACCATGCGCATGTCCTCAGGACCGACTTTTTTGGCAACTAAAATGGAAGGAGCGGCCCACTCTGAAGTGGTGGGATTAAGTACCGCTTTGCAATTAATTCGGAGACCTTCTCTGCTAATTGTTTCTTACGTTTAGGTGCAAAATTATAGAGACATACCGACTGTGGTTTGGACCCAGGGACGATTTTAATGGTTTGAGGTTCAACTCTGGCTGGAGCCATAGTCTTGCAAAAAACACATTTATGTTGGATCAGGAGGAGGTTCACGTAGCGTCGTTCCTGAGGTGTAAGATGGGTGCCTTCATTGTCACGTAAGATCACATCCTCATCTTTTAACTCGGTAGTAGTTTTGGCATTGTAGATCCTATATAGTTTGGAATAATCCACATGGTGGAATGGAATTCGGACTTTGTTATGGTTTAAGAATGTCCATTCATTTGTTTCAAAGTTGGTTTGTACTTTGGCCAGTTGCAAGAAATTATTTCCCAGAATGATCTTGTGTGTCACATAATTGGGAATTATCAGAAAGTCTATTTCAAATGGACTGTTTGATACAGTCACTGTGGCTGTGGCATGGAAGGTATCCACATTACGTATCTCCTGATCGGCCATCTGGATTTGGCTGCAGCTTGGAGTCATCGCCACATCATTTGCAGCAAGTAGGTCGTACATCGCCTGACCAGCTAAGGAGGAATTGGCACCACTGTCCAAAAGGGCTTAAAATTGGGTACCAAATACTTCTACCTTAACAATCATGAGATCCCGGTGTAAATCCGGATGGATGTCATTGAAATGATTGATTTTTAGCAACTGAATCTGACTTGTTATTTTGTTTGTTAGCTTTTGCCGTTTAACCACACTTTTGCGGACAAGTGTAGATAGTGACACCGAGATGACCACAAATGAAGCAGTGGGTGCCCTCCTTTTCAGCTGGTTTGGCCGTGGTAGGGTCGGATTTCGAAAATTTGTTGTTGTGAGATTTAATGTACTGATTATGTTTGAAATCTTTCTTAGGAAATTTATTCTCTTTCTGAAATTTCGAATTTGGCTTATTATCCATTTTAGGAGTGTTATTCTCCAACTTGGGCTTCAAGGTGCGCTCATTGCGATTGCGGATTTGATCTTTAAAACTAAGTCCTTGACCAGGGTCTTCACTGGGCCATCGCCCTGAGTTAATGAGGCGATGTTGAATTTTCACAGCTTTGTCCTGCAAAGCTGTTAGTGTTTTTATCTCTGCGATGTCAAACAGAGTTTAAAAAAAGGGGTGAAAACCACCATTTCAACAAAGCAATCACAAAATTGGGGAATGTGATCAAGATTTCTAAACAAGATAAGAGCCAGAAATTGTAAAAGCAACAAAAAAATGTCGGTATGGAAAAATTCCAAAAAGGCAAAATATTGGCACTATATTTATCGTATAGTGAAGCACACACACAGAAGTTAAATTCAAAACAGCAACAAAAACTGTTGAAGTTGTAGGAAAAATGTTCAAAAACGTGCACACAAACAAAATTTTTGTTGATGAAAATCCGAACAATTCCAAAAGAGGAAAAGAAAAGTTTTTGCACAAAAGAATGAATAATCCAAAATTCGCTGATGTGAAATCTTTGTAAGCACTTAATTAAAAAAAAAAATAATAAGCTCTTAATCTCCGCAGGGAGTGGGAGAAAAAAAATTTTGTTGGGCGCCAGTTGAGATGTGGTCGAAACAATTAACCACAATTCTGCATTCTAGTCATCAATAGATTTTCGTATGCAGCTCAATTTAAAATTAAAGTTTATTCAAGTTTAAAAATTATACTTATATTCCGTTGATTTTGCTTCCAGGTGTCGAAGACTTCCTAAGACTTGGAGATCACAAGGGTAAGTAATTCTTATAAAAACTGTTTAATTATAATTGAGAGGAATAAAGGATACACAAATGATAAGTTTGAAGTTGAATGATTGAAAATAACAAATTCTAACTGAAATTAACTGTAAATAAAAAATTGCCCTTAAGAATTTGATTATAACTTTAGAATCTGGACAATCTCTAAAGTTTGACTTAGAAGAATACTGGAGAGATGAACACAAGTTTAGCCTTCAGTCGTATATTGTGAAATCTGAGTGAATTCTAGGCAAAAATCTTTGCCTTATATACTATTTGGGATGGAAGGTCCCACTTAAAGGTACCAGTCTCCAATAGGAGAGCATCTTGTTTTTTTTATCCTTGTATTGCAGGGAAACCATCTCTTGTCCAGCTGCAAGAACAGGTTTCTCTGCTGTACTTTGGAAGGAAGTTAAGATGTCTAAAATAGACAAAAATGGAAGAATAAGATTATATTGTAATGGCTAAAATATCCGTCACATGCCTATGTTTACATCTGTAAAAGTGCAGCTAAAAGAAAGATAGGCCTGCAACAAATGTAAAGCATCTCAAATATAACAAATACTATACTGGTAAAGATAAACTAAATGAAATATAAGAAAAAAAATAATGGCACGTCACACTGTAACAGTTTAGCATCTTGGATTTGGGGGGGGGGGGGGGTAATACGGACAATACAGGAAAGCACAAGTCGTTAGTTTTACAGTAAATTCTCATTATATCTTTCAGGAGGAAAAGTGTTGACATCGCTTGTCACACTTTTCTTGTAAAACGAAGAATTAAAACACTATTAAAAGGGGGCTTCGGCAAGTGTCCAAGCAGTTGCTGACCACAGAGGGTTGCTTCTCTATTTTGACATTGATACTAACGACTTGGGGGACACCCATAGTGAAATCATTACTCTGTGTCTTGACCCTCTAGAGGGGACAGGACTAACTGTTGTTTATGGGCATCAGCTAGGGAGTGTTTCATGCATTTCATGTTTGCATGCACTTTATACAATTTTATACATGTTCCTGCATGACCATACCAATTTGCTCATGTTGTAAGTTGCCCAGTTATGTAATAAAATGTGGATACATGTCTACAAACTTCTGGTAGTGCCAAACTGGCCTCCAAAAGAGTATAAATAGGCATGGGATTTTAGGATCCACAAGTACTTTAGTAGCAGCCATGCAACATACTGCTGGCTCATCTATAAATTCAATGTAGTCATGGCGATCCAAAATCAATATACTTTTACAAGGCTAGCTCAGGCCGATTTACCGACTAGAACTTTGCAAAAAGTTTCAACATTATGTACAAATTACACAATTTGCCACGTTTTTTAAGTATTAATTGGCAAAATGTTCCACGTTTTCTGAGTTAAAATGTGCAAAATTTTTAACGTTTTTCGAGTACAAATTTTCTACATTTTCTGAATACAAACTATTCCCATTGTAAAAAAAATCATGAAATTTTTAAATTTTGTTAAAAAAAATCTATATTAAATTTAAAAATTGTCGTTAATAAATTTAAATAAATATTTTCCAGTGTCCAAACTTGGAAAAGTGAGGAAAGTTAAAAATGAAATTTCTGGGCAAACCCTGACTTAGCTAATGGGAGATACCAGCATTTACGAACATTTGAAGAATTGAATTCAATTGGGAGCCATTGATAACTCCATTTTATGTGTACGTTTACGAACTGTATTCAGCGTATGTCAGATATCCGCATTTACGAACAATCAACGTAGTCATGCCCGGCGATCCAAAATTAATACTTCTACAAGGTTAGCTCAGGGCCCATTTTCTGTATAGGAAAAACAACCCCTCCCCCCCCCCCCCCCAGATCTGGAGTTCGGAGAAGCCGAGCTCCAGAACTGCGTCTGAGGGTCAAAAGCCGATTGGAGATGACGAAGTTTTGTTATCGGCAACCTGAGCTGTTTTATGATACTCAACTTAAGATTTCCTGTCAGAGTTAAGCTTGGATAGGTAGTCAGACAGACGGATTTGCTGCAATTAATGCAGAAACGTCGTCCGAGATTGAGACGTCCGTCGCAGGATTGGTAGGAGAATCTACCAAGGCCATGCTTAAGAAGATACAGAGGCCGGAATTCCTATAAAGAAATAGTGTACCAGTGTCTGCCAGATTTTGTATCAACGTTAGTGGTGAAAAACTGAGAAAAACGGGAAAAAAATTTTGGGAGAATAATTCCAAGTGTAAGGAACGCCAGAATTAACGTGAAAAACGTTGGGTGCCAGTGCGAGAGTTCAAAATTCTCTCGATAGGGATAATATAAAAATAATGGGGGAAATGTGAGTTTGCAGCACTTTGAACCCAGAATAAAATTTTATTGATTTCCTTTTAAGATTAGCTCTTATGTATTTGTGCGTTAAATTCCTTTGCTAGGATAAGCAGGAGTTTATTTCCCTTGAGTGTAGTAAGTGTGATGAAATTCTGTTGCTTATTTAGAAAGTTGCATGGGATCGAAAATCATCCAGTAACTGATTTGTGCTCGTGACTCTGAGGAAGATCTATGAACAGGCTTTTAAAAAAGGAAAAGCTATAGGCTATAGCACCTTTTTTCATAGTCGCTGAAAGCACCGAAATTTGAATATGGCGTGTCTGAGGCTGAATGCACAGGGCGCATGCACGGTGGCCGTATAGGTTTAGAAATCAGTATTTTTTGGTGGGAATATCCAAGATGTCTATTCCCAAATGTGATCGTGTTGACCGTGAAAAGTTGTAGGACCGACTCAGTCAAGGCCGCGGGTGCGTCGGCGCCGGTGGGAATGGGAGAAACCCTTTTCTCACGCATTTAAAGGAAGTCGCCCTTGGAATTTTAGGTGAGCAGGGGGGTGAATGAACTTTCCGAACGGAAGTTCAAACTTCAATAGCTTCAGATCCTGCAGTCTGATTTGGGCAATCCCAACGCGGTTTTAAAGATAAAAGTGCCGGCTACTGGAATAAAAATACTCCGAATCTGACTGTAAAGTGCATAAACTTGAGATGTGGCCAAATACTTAGACACAATTCTGCATTCTACTCGCCCGATAGGCTCTCGTATGCAGCTCAATATATTTAAAAAAGTTCAAGATTTGCTTGGGGGTGGTGTAAAGCCACTTTCTGTAGTGTAAAGCCCATCATATCCGCAGTTTGCTGCATAATAGCAGCAAGAAACTGCGGACCGTTGTCGCAGCGGACTATTTTTGGTGTCCCATAACGTAAGCAGATTTCGTTGACCATTACCATTGAAATTGTGTCTGCGCGTGTGTTTTGCAGAGGAAATAATTCCAAAAAGCCTGTCGTAACATCGGTGACAGATAATATGCACGTGAAACCATCCTGAGAGGTGACCATGGGTCCAACAATGTCAACACTTACTACATCGAATCGTGCGGAGATACTTGTACTGGTGTAAAGTGCCGTATGGCTGCTGTTGTCCGGTTTGTACCGGGCACATTCAGCGCAAGCTTTAACAAATTTTTGAATAATCTTTCTCATATTATTCCATTAGTACTTCTGGATGATCCGACTGTGTGTACCGTTGATCCCTTGGTGACCTGCCTCAGGGGTAGAATGGTTCCATCGCATCACGCGTTCCTGTAGACTGGATGGGATGACCAATCGCGGACCTTCATCCCCACCGTTAGGAAGGTGCCTGTAAAGTATTTCATCGATTACCAGGTTTGAAATACCAATTACCTTATGTTTCGCGACTCCAACAGTAGCCTCTGCCAAGGAAGGTGCGGGCTTCCGCGGCCGCATAGTCAGCAGTATTTTTCAGTGCCTCGATTATGTGAGCGCACTGGGGGTCAGCTAACTGTGCGGCGCGAAAATCGGTGGATGTAATCGGTTGCTCGTCCGTTAGAAATTGGTGGATCATAACCACCGGTTCAGGTTCCGAGTTGAATGGACGTGAAAGCATGTCTGCTACCACGTTCAATTTTCCGGGAATATACTGAATATTAAAAACATAATTTTAAACTGTGAGCGCCCACCTGGCCAGTCGACCGGTGGGCTGATTAAGCGTGATCAACCATCGGAGCGGTCGGTGATCTGAATGGACCACAAATGGCATCCCATCCAGATAACCGCGGAATTTGCCTATAGCCCAAATAACAGCTAGTGCCTCTTTTTCAGTGGTGGAATAATTGACTTGAGGTGCTGTGAATAATTTGGAGGCGTATTCTATTACGCTGTACGGCTGTTCGTTCCCCTGTACCAAGACAGCACCCATAGCTAGGTGACTAGCATCCGTGAACAGACGAAAGCCGCACGTGAAATCAGGCTGCTTGAGTATTGGA
>JAQGBX010005925.1:0-13082 GCA_034698745.1 Megaphyllum sjaelandicum
TAACTTTTCTATCTATTTTTCCTACCTTTGGCGTTAATTCGTTGCCTGAGGAAATTGCTTTTTCTTCCGGTTTTTTTTTCTTTTGTATTTCCCACATCTACTTTATTTTTACTTGTTCATACGTCTAAAAATCTATACTTTCATTTCTTGACTCTAGCTATTAATTAGGAATCACAATAATGGTGCTGGAAATTATGTCTTTCTGGAATATGTCTCTTAATATACCTTACTACAGTAAAACCTGTTAAGAGTGACATGCAATGTTGGTCACTGTACACTGGTGGTCACTCTACAGGGTTCCGCCAAAAATTTCATTTTTTATTTCCCTGACTTTTCCTGGTTTCAAATTTTTTTTCTGACCAATGACCACCTAAAAAATTGACATATTTTCCAAAATTTACATTGGAAATTTTTTTAAATTCGCTAAAGACAATTTTGAAAATTTACGTAGAAATTATTTTTAAAATTTAACAAAAACTGCTTAAAAATTTTTTAAAATAGGAACATTTTGTATTCGGAAAATGTTTAACATTGTGCTCGGAAAATGTGAACATTTTTGCAATTTTGTCCTCGGAAAATGTAGAACATTTGTATTTGGAAAACCTAGAGAATTTTTGAAAGATTAGTACATGAAAAACGTAGAGAATTTTGCTAATTTGTAGGCCTACTCGGAAAACGTGAACATTTTTGCATATTTATATTCGGAAAATGTGGAAAATTTTGCATTTTATCTCGTAAAACGTGGATAATTTTGGAAATTTGTACATGGAAAAACGTCGAAAATTTTTCCAATCTGTACTCCAAAAATTTGGAAAATCTTTGCTAATTTCTACTCGGAAAATGAGCCTTGAGCTAACCTAAGTAATAAATTTGGATCGCCATGACTGCGCTGAATTTCCCTGACTTTTTCAAAATAAACCATTCTTCCCTGACTGCTTTTCCAGGTCATATTTTAATTTGCTGACTTTTCCAGGTCATTTTTAAGTTCCCTGACTGATAAACTCTGCAGTAAAACCCGATCTGTTAAAAGTGACCACCAAAAAAAATAAATTCAATGTTGGTCTCTGTCCACTGGTGGTCACTATACAAAGAATGCCTGAATTAAATTAAAATAATGAACATTCACACTGTACTTTAACAATACATGTAGTAAAAAATAAAAAAACCAAAAAAGTACAGAATCATAATGACCATGCTCATTACAGACGGTATATTTATTGCCTTATGATCATGTTTTCAGTGATTTTTATCGATCCGAATAACACGATTGGTTGAGTTATTTAAAAACCACTGGTGTTAAGGATTTGTTAAGTACCGATTATCGTTTATATCGATCATATATCGTATCGGTAATAGCTATCGATCGTCGTATATATATATATATATCGTGGATAGTATCGGTTCGAATCTGGCCGCCTATAATAACCTAACCACGCCTGAGCCAAGATGCCAAAATGGGTAACGATAATTTTGTATATCGATCGAATATCGTATCAATTCGTATCGCGCCGAAAATAATTACCAAACCACGGCCCAGTCACGATGCCAAAATATGTATCGATAATCGTTTAAATCGATCGTATCGGTTCGCCCCGCCCATTTAATTCTTTGACCATCACTGTCGATATAAACTGATTGTTATATTCTGAGCCAATGGGCACTCTTGAGCTATCCTGCGGGTATCTAAATGATATGAATCGTATCGGATTTTTCCCAAAAGCCACACAGATCGAGGGACCATATACTGGGTTGTCATATAGGCCTACAGTAAAACCTGTTAAGAGTGACCACCAAAAAATGCTATGTTGGTCACTTTACACAGGTGGTCACTACACCAAGAATGTCCTAATTAAATTAACATAATAATTGCACTTATACACGTAGACTGTAATACATAGTCAAAAAACCACAAAATCAAAAAATTACAGTATCATCATGTTTAAGGGTTAAAGCAAGATGTAACGTGACTCATCCGTTATCTGGTCACTTTTTAAGGTACATTGGCAATGTAAAAATGGCAAAAAAGACAACACACACTGATCACTGAACACATTAGACAGGTTGTCATGGTCACTATTCGGAGAATTTTCATTAAGGAAATGTACCAATACACTAAAAAATGGTCATCATTCGAAAGTGGTCACTTTTCCAGGTTTTACAGTACATTTGGCGGTGAAATTGAATCCAAAACTTCGAGGGTGTTCATTAAGTTTCCCTGGAACAGTCAGGGAAGTTGAAAATGTCTGGAAAGGCAGGGAATAATGAATTATTTTGAAAAAGTCAGGGAAATTCAACGTATTGTATGGTGTTGTCCCAATCCAAAGTTGATCGATGCTTCTACGTGGTTAGCTCGGGGTCCATTTGCAAACTTTTTAAAAAAAATTCTGTACAAATTTTACACAATTTCAGAGGAAAATTAGAAAACTTGTTTTGACAGTTTACGAAGACAAACTCGCGAAATTTTCAACGTTTACCGAGCACAGATTTGCAGAATTTTAAATTGTTTTCTAATTCTAAATCAAAATTCGTAAAACTTTGATTCCGAGAATAAATTGGCAGAGTGCACATTTTCAAAATCTATATACATGTAGCCTATTCAGAGTATACTTTTACACATTTGCAAAAATGTCAAAATTTTCCTAATAAAAACATGTAACATTTACAAAAACGTTTCATCGCAAAATCGTGGGGAACATTGGCATATGTCAATTTTGACATTGTCTCGGTCAGGGAAATTTGTTTAAAAACCTGCAAAAGTCAGGGAATTAGTTAGATATGAAATTTCCAGGGGAACCCTGTTTCTCTTAATGAGGTTCCACCGCATGCATGTACGTCTCAATTAAATGCTATTTTTGTAAATGCCAGCGTCTGTTTCCGGTGACTTTCCGCTGATTATCAACGACTCTGTCATTTATACAAATCTCAATCTCTGTTCGGTTAATTTTTTTTGGCGCGAGTGAATATTTCCAGTCGATTGCCTTTAATTTGGAAATCCGTTTTTGGCTCGTATACAGACTTTTAATCTGAATTCAATAAAAGCATTTCCAATCGTTTCCACTCCTCATTCGCGCTCACTCTCCCGGGCTCCGCTAAACACTTTATCTAAGCGAGTCTATAAATCCATCTGGAATTGGGCAATAAAAGCCTTACAGTGAAAGCCGCTTAATTCGATCACGATGGTTGCAGCCAGTTTGACCGAAATAGACGATGGATGTCAAAAAGCACGCTAAACATTTATTAGTGGTATCAAAATAATGTGCTCCATAGCATAATTTGTTTTACAAATAATGCACATATTGGAATTGGGCAATAAAAGCCTTACAGTGAAAGCCGCTTAATTCGATCACGATGGTTGCAGCCATTTTTACCGAAATAGACGATGGATGTCAAAAAAGCACGCTAAACATTTATTAGTGGTATCAAAATAATATGCTCTATAGCATATATTTGTTTTACAAATAATGCACATATTGTGCGTATGTATTTATATATTTTCAGAGTAGAAATTTGCGAAAATTTCCCACATTTTGGGAGTTCAGATTTGCAAAATTTTCAGTTTTCCACTTTATATCCTGCAAACCTGCAGGAAACAATTAAAAAAATTGTCCACGTTTTTCGTGTACAAATTGTCTAAATTCTCTAGGTTTTCCGAGTGCAAATTTGACACATTTTCCGAGGATAAAATTGCAAAATTTCCCACTTTTCCAAGCACAAATTTTCAACATTTTCCGAATACAAAATTTTCCCATCGTAAAAAATTTTCATACACGTTTTTTATTTTTTTTAAAAAATAGTCTGTTAATTTCCAAAATTGTCGTTAGTAAATTAAAAAAAATTTTCCTTTGTCAATTTTGGAAAATATATCAATTTTTCACGTTGTCATTTTTCAGGGAATTTTTTTTTTTAAACCTGGAAAAGTCAGGGAAGTTGAAAAGGAAATTTCTGGGGGAACCCTGTATAGTGTTTGAAGTGTTTTTCGTAAAGGATAGCGCAGGAAAAAAATACGTTCTGAATGTTTTGATCGAATAAAATGGCTGACCGAATTAAGCGTGATCGAATTAACAGGCTTTCATTGTACGCTTCAATTGAATCGAGCTCTAAATCGATGAAACGTTGTCAGTGATCCGGCGACAATGGGGAACTAATATAGGAAATTCTGCCATCATTTCCGAGGAATGGTTATTGACTTTCCATACTGGGAACTCCATTGATTATTGAAGTTTTTTATCTTATTTTTTTTCATTTCCTTCACTAAATTCCAACGCGCGTCGTAAATGTCAAATAATTCTGCCATTTGAAATAGGCGGTCATTGCGGAGACATTTTATTGCTTTATAGAAACATGGGCGTTTTGGTTCGGGCTTTCCTGAAAACTGATGGAAGTAAAACGCCATCGGGTCTGCTCCCGTGGTGTTAAGCATCATTTTAGGGTTTGTTCTTTGATCAAGGACGTGTAGTTTTCAGAAGGTCAGGCGCAGGTGCGCATGCGTAGAAAGTTTTGTTCGCACACAGCACGCGAAGCTTGTAGAGTGAGACGTACGCCTTCTGACATCTCAATCTCAACTAAATGATAATGTTATCAACATTTGGGATACTCAGACTAGGGTACCCCCAGACCTGGAAAACCTGGAAAAGTCAGGGAACTTGAAAATGTCTGGAGAAGTCATGGAGGAATGACTTATTTTCAAGAAGTCTGGGAAATTTTTGGAAAAGTCATGTTTCCATGGGCCCATTTTCCTTAGCAAAACTTAACAAAATTTTCCACGTTTTTCGAGTACAAATTTGAAAACTTTTGAACGTTTTTAGAGTACAGATTTGAAAACTTTTGAACGTTTTTAGAGTACAGATTTGAAAACTTTTGAACGTTTTTCGAGTACAGATTTGAAAACTTTTGAACGTTTTTCGGGTACAAATTTCAAAACTTTTCAACGTTTTTTTTTTTTTAGTACATACCTTATTTGCAATACATTCCACGTTTTCCGAGGACAAATTTGCCAAATTATATATCTACATTTTCCGAATTCAAAATTGTCAAATTCTCTAAAATGTCATTAGTAAATTTTGCAAAATATTTTCCTGTTTCGATTTTGCAAAATGTCATTTTTTTGACATTGTCACTGATCAAGGAATTTTTTTTAAAAACTGGAAAAGTCAGGGAAGTTGAAATTGAAATTTTTGAGTGAACCCTGTCACACATAAGCTTTACGAATCGTATATTGGTTTTTTCAAAAAAAAATCGGAGTTTTTAAAATCTTTGGGATTTTCCCCCAGGAGAAATTTTAAAAAGTTTGCAAATGGGCCCTGAGCTAACGTAGGGACAACATTGATACGTCGTTGAATTTCCTTGACTTTTTTTAAAAATGATTCATTCTTCCCTGACTTTACCAAGTTTTCCAGGTCTTGTTGACGAGGATACTTCACCTACTGACCTCGATAAACACTCGTGGGCGTTCGTAAACACGGCGTGTTCACAGTGTTTACATTTTCCCCCTCCGAACACGCCCTTTTATTCCCTGCTTGTGTTGTCCTTTCCTTAAGTGGTTTCGAGACTGTTGAGATAATCGTAACAACGAGTGTGCAGCGTTTAATAGCAATCAATAAAATGGCGGAGCTGTGAAGTTTGTTCCCTCTTCGAGCGTCGAGAGGCCCCTATAATTGTTTCCGAGAAGGGCTGCTATAACTGATAAAGATTTGAATACTGTTTACATTTGATTCGTTCTTGGAATGCGTAACAATATCGAGCAACTTTCTGATCCATTGGCATCTTGACCTAAATTCGCTTTCATTTTACGAGAATCTGCCTTCGTTGTACTCTAGTTGTTGTAGGAACTTTTGTTATTATAGGTTGTTGTAAGGACTGCGGGTGACCCCTACGGGGTAAACAATGCTCGACAGTGTTCTATCGATAAGGGTCATGTTGTGTGGGTTATTTTGGCGCATTTCTAGTGCCTCCCTCCCTCCCTATATCTGATGAGATTCAAATCTGTACTGTACAACTGAGCAGGTTGAGTTTCTTGCATTTTTACGAGGGGGCGTGATCGAGTCCTATCTTATAGGGTTCGATCCTCAGACCTGGAAAAGTCAGGGAAGAATGAATATTTTGAGAAAGGCAGGGGAATTCAACGTATTAATGATGTCAGAATCCAAAATTAATATTTTCTCGTTGTTAGTTCCGGACCTATTTGCAAGCTTAAAAAGAAAACCTCAGTGAAAAGTTGGGAAATTTTTTCAATTTTTTTTTAACAATTTCAGAAGACAAATCTGCAAGATTTCCATTAGTTTCTGAAGACTGCAAAATTTTCGACGGTTTTCGAGGACAAATTTGCAAATTTTATAAATTTTGAAAAATTTGCCACTTTTTCCGAGGACATATTTGCACAATTTTTAACCTATATTCCGAGAATAAATTTTTAAACTGTTCAAACTTTTCCTAATACAAATTTGCAAGATTTTCAACCTATTCCAGCACAAATGTGCAAAATTGACAACGGCATGTTTTCAAAATATTGGCAAAATTGTCAACAGTTTTCGAGGAGAAGTTTTCAAAATTTTCAAAAGATTCTGACTACAAATTGGCAAAATTATAAACCTTTTTAGAGCAAAAATTTGCAAGACTTTCAACATTTCCCTAATACAAATTTTCTAATTTGTTTCTAAAATATTCCTAGTTGTTAAAATATCGGCGCAAAACACGATGTTTGGACAGTGCTGGGCAAGGGAAATTAGTTTTTATGTCCGAAACACTGCAGTTGGAATTAGCAGATGTTTTGTAACTCGTTTTTTCGTATAATATTGTAACCGAAAATTAAAACGTTCTGGGTGTTTATCTTGTTTTGCACCAATTGCGCGCTTCTGGTAGTTGTCAGTTTGTGGAAAGTTCATCGTATCTGATTACAGCTAAATGAATCCTCCTCGGACAATTGCACCGCCTTGCAGAAATCTTGCGGATGGTAAACAAATCGGCCCACGCATATTTCAAAGTGCTTTGCAAATGTACCAGAATAATCTGGCAACATCTACTCTACTTAATGTACCAGGGTTCCCCAGACCTGGAAAAGTCGGGGAGAAGTTAAGAAGAATGACTTTTTTTTAAAAAAAAAAGTCAGGGAAATTCAACGCAGTCAGGCCCCTTTTGGAAACATTTTTCCATTTTCCAAGCACAAATTTGCAACAGCTTCTGAGGACAAATTTGCAAAATTTTCCACGTTTTCCGAGTACAAATTTGAAAAAAGTCTCCAGGTTTTCCGAGTGCAAATTTACAAAATTTTCCACGTTTGCCGAGTGCAAATTTACAAAATTTTCCACGTTTGCCGAGTGCAAATTTACAAAATTTTCCACGTTTTTCGAGTACAAATGTGCAAAATTCTCCACGTTTTCCGAGTTCAAATTTGCAACAATTTTCACGTTCTCAAAGTACAAATTTGCACAATTTTCCACGTTTTTCGAGTGTATAAATTTTCAAATTTGCATGAACAACGAGCACATTTTTTTTTTTTTCTTTTTTCGAATTTCTGGTCGTTTGAATTTTTTTATGTAGATTTTCAAAATTTTCATTAGTAAATGTTGCAACATATTTTCCGGCGTTGATTTTGCAAAACATGTCAATTTTTGACATTTCATTTGCCAGGGAATTTTTTTTTTTTAACATGAAAACGTTCTTCAAGTGTCACGGAAGTTGAAAATGAAATTTCTGGGGGAATAATTACCTTGACAATTGTACTTTTACTTAATAATGCTCAGTATTGTTGGTTTTGACCTCCAATCACTGAAAATCCCGGTGCTACTCACTTCTGAGAAAATTGTTTTCTGGCCGTGATACTTTTGTTCGACCAAACGAATAATTTTAATAATATACAATTTTCCGAATTAATGCACCAAACCGCACGGCTTTCGACGCTTAACAATAAATTTCATTACCTTTTTAAAAGCTCTTATAATAGCCCTACTTAGAACTGAAAGGTTTTTTTCATCAAAAGTACAAAATTGAATTAATAAATAGGTCGAGGAAATTATGAAATTGTGGTTTTCGTTTTAAGAGTATACATACAGTGTAACTGGAATATGGAAACGAGAAGTACGTGTTCGTGGAAACGTGCCTCATTCACAACCAACCGCCATAAACCAAATTTTAAAGGCCATTTCTGTCGTTTTATGAATTTAAGAAAACTGTATACGTGTAATGCCAAGCTTTGGTCGTCTATAAGTCAATTCCGATGCGTTAAAAAAAGATAAGATATTGCTGCGAAATCTCATTAAGAAGAACTCGCTTTATTTGAAAAACTATATATTCTGAGGACAAATTGGCAAAATCCTCAACTTTTTCCTGATCTTTGCAAAACTTTCAACATTTTCCGAATGCAAGTTGGTAAAAATTTCCAAAATAATGTAACTGTTTAAAAGATTTTCCTATGTTATTTTTTTTCCAACTTACATTAGTAGGTTTTGCAAAATATGAGTGCACATGTCAATTTTGTCGTTTTTCAGTGAATTTCGTTTATAATTAACCTGGAAAAGTCAGGCAAGTTGAATATGAAATTTCTGGGGGAACACTATTATATGGGGAATTCACCGATAAAAGTTGCAGCACCTTAAATTCCCATTTATACACCTAGGGGTAGAATTTCGTCCCCAAATTTCGATGAATATTTAAAGTATAGTTCTTATCGTTGAAGTCGTGTTTTGTCTGACTCGTGATAATACAATTCATAGTACTAACTAAGCTACGGTTTAAAAGGCTCGACTATAAGTAGCCAGGATTATCTTTGTTCAAGATGAATTTTTTTTTTTTCAAATTACCGCGAAATAGCGTAACCATGTTTTCATAAAATTGTGCAAAATTTAATTAAGTTCAGGTATTAAGAACAGAAAATGCCTCCTGAAACTCAACTATATTTGCTTAATTATAAGATGGACGTTATTAACGTGGACATATTTCATCCGTAAATTCATTCCTCGAAATTCGTAATCTTCAGGAAAATGCCAACCATATAAACTAGATTAATTAACGAGTAGGGCCTACAGATTCTCTAAAATTTCCGTATTTTGGCGAAAGCCCGTTATTCGATCACGTTTAATCCGGTCAGCCATTTAATTCTATCAAAACCTTCGGTACGAATTTTTTTTTCCTAAACCCTGCTCTCTATGAAAATAGCCGCTTAATCCGGTCATCTCATTGCGTAATTAGATCATGTTTTCCACGCGTTTACGTAATGGAAACGCGCAAAACAAGTTTGAGCGTGTTTCGTACAAGTACGGACACGTTTGGACTATTGCGCATGCGTGCATCTAAGCCTTTGCATCCGAGGCTGGACTCACGTGGATTTTCAGCGTATTATAGAAAATTAAATTACATAAATAATGTACATACATTACATACGATTAAATATACGTACATGTACATGTATTTTTAAAACGCATACAGCGTATTATTTTGATAAGGTCAATCTTTAGGGAGTTTTTGACATTCATCACCTATTTCGGTAAAAATCGGCTGGAACCATCGTGATCGAATTAAGCGGCTTTCGCCGTAATTGAAACCAAATGCCTTTTTCGTGTTACTAATACATGCACGCAGTTCTCCATCACAGGGTTAGTCATTTTTTTCCCAAAATAGTAGCCTCGTGGAAGCGCCAGGCGACGTGTGACGTATTTCCGGCAGAATGCAGCCTCCTGTAAGAAACACAATATTGGGCGGTGTTGGGTGTGGATGACCTCCTTTTTTCTTTTCGGTATAATCTGTTATGTGAACCAGGTCAATGTGCATAATCGATTGTCACCCTAACTTATTTATGCGCCTATAAATTAGCCGTGGCCTCGACCGTAAGGTATGATGAAATTCAGCGCCTGTTTTAACTCTCCCTGCGTCTTCTACGGTGTAGTTATAGGCCTCCTTCAGGGAGTTGGCTTCAATCCGTGTACAGTATGTTGACGTTAAAAACGCTGTTACTTGCTTCGACCGTCGTTAAATGTCGCGGCGACCTTGTTCGGATATTACGCATTTTCGCTTGAAATGCTTAAAATGGCTACACTTTTGAGCAATAGTGATCTGTGTACCACTCTGTGTCTTACAAATCTGCTTTCAGATTTCCAAATTTCCAAAGCTTATAAGCGCTTATCGTAAGCTCAGCCTGGCTCGGCGTAGCTTACTTCGTGCGCGCTCTCATTTAAAACGCAGGCCGCATTCTTATCCCGCGTGGTGGCGGTAGTGTACGCCGAGTGATGAGCGCCTGCAACAAGCATTCAGTTAAGCTCTTTTCGGTTAAGTTTGCAACTGTTGCTGCATCGTCAACATATATCCCACAAATATATCGCTCGTGGTGCAATACCCGGAAATGGCGAACCTAAGCGATTTTTGTTTAAAGTCAGTCAGTCGTTGATATCGATGCAAGACACGCAGTTTTAATGCTTTCTCGGCAAGGTGGTATCACGCACCGAAGCACCGGTAAATGATCGGACTTGAAATCGCTGATCAAACTAGCGTACCGATGTTAAAATAGCCAATTAATCGATGTGCTTTCTTGGCTTTTTTGTTGTTAACTTAACTGCGAAGAGTACATTAAAGTGCACGGTGCTGGTTACCTTTGATATTCTATATTTTTAACGACATCGTCTGATTGCCACTTTGTAATAGATTTGTGACAATTTGCATAACTTTGTCGAAGAGGTATGTACCTTTAAACCAGCAACGTTTACCTAAAAAAATCCGTTTTCAAAAGCTTAAATCCGGATGCTGATAGGTTAATTGGTTGTTGTTTCGTTATTCTTATTTTTTTTTTAAATATTAATGCCCCCTAAAATATGGTGGAAATACAGTAAAACCTGGAAAAGTGACCACCTTTAAATGATATAACTACTTGTTTATGTTGTCCACTTTTTAGTGTATTGTTTTTTTCTAGTGTACATTTCCTTCATAAAAATTCTCCGTATAGTGACCAGTCACCACCTGTCTATTGTGTACAGTGACCAGTGGTTTTTTACTACGGGTATCACAGTCTACATGTATAAGTGCAGTGTACATGTTCATTATTTTAATTTAATTCAAGCATTCTTTGTACAGTGACCAACAAAGCATTTTTTTTGGTGGTCACTCTTAACAGGTTTTACTGTAATGGGAAATTTTCAGAAATATTTCTTTTTTATTTTTAGAAAATGTCTCAGTTTTTATTTAATATATCTAGCAAACTTGTGCTGGAAAATAATGCTTGTAAATTCTGGCATATTTTAAAAAATATTCGCACATTTCGGAATATATTCGAAAATGCTTGAAAACATTCGCAATTTTTTGAAAATATCCGCAAATGTTATAGAAAACATCGGCTATTGTTTAAAAATATTCGCAAATTTCTTTAAGCATTTGCAGATTTTTGAAAACATTCGCAATTTTTGATATTTTTTGTTACTATTCGCACATTTCTGAAAACTTCCGCAAATGTTTGAAAATACATGTATTGGCATTTTTTTTTTGAAAAAAAATATATTCGCCCACACTCGGTAAATTCAAGTCGAAAATACAATTTATACATGTAGTTTTTACTTCTTGTCGCCCCCCAACCCTCGGCGCCCTGGTGGAGCCCACCCCACCCTCGTCGTTACGTGGAGTTATTCGTGTATGGGCCAGTGTTGACTCTATGGCTGGTCATTTACCTCTCAAAAGTTTTCGAGCAACTTAAGCCGGGGTTTTTAGGTATATAGGAAACAGGATGGAAGTGCGCAAACTCTCGAGTTTTTGAGCAAGTCAGGTTTGGGGCGACGACAGGAAAGGATTGGCAGCGATTTTCGGGTCGAAAATAGATTCTTACAAGTTAGTGTACGGCTTCACGTTACCTTGGCCCGCTTAATTCCTTCTACAGGGGGGTGGGGGGGGGAGGAGCCGGTTAATGCTTTTTGCGTAGGACGACTAGCTAATTGCCAACGTATTTAGGAGTTTACATAAAACGGAACTGCCCTTAAAACAACTCTCGTTGACAAAAACGGACGACGTTGCTCGCGCTGTATCTGGCAGATGCATTTTGAGAAGTTTGTGGAAATTGTTTTAACTTTTAAAAACAAACTTGTAACAATGTTTGCTACTGATGGAAAAATGCGCTAAAGATCAGGAAAAAGATTTGTTTTGTAAACGTAAGGGAAATTCAACGCGTTAATGAAATTTTAATGAAAATAACACGATCCAAAATTTGTTTTCGCGTGTTTAGCAAAAATGCAAAATTTGTCACCTTTTTCGATGACAAACTTGTGAATTTTTCAACCTTTTCCGAAGACTTGTTTACAAAATTTGTAACGTATTCCGAGGAGAAGTTTGCAAAATGTTCAACAGTTTCCGAAGACGAATTTGCAAAATTGCCAATTTGCCAAACTTTCGACATTTTTCGAAGGCAAATTTGTAATTTTTTGAAAATTGTCATTGGTAAATATCACAAAACATTAAATATGTTTGATTTTGCAAAATCGCGGATAAAATTGGCATTTACTAATGTTGAGGGTGTTATTGGTCAGGGAAATTTGTTTGCAAGCCTGGAAAAGTCGGAGAAATGTGACTAAAACCATAAACATGTCGGGAAATTAGCGTGAAAACCTGAAAAAACTTCGGGGGAATTGTGAAGAAACCTAGAAAAATCGGGGAAACTTGCGTAAAAACCTGAGACGTCAGAGAAATTTGTGTAATAACCTGGAATAATCGGGGAAATTTGTGTAAGACCCTTGAAACGTCGATCGGGACGTGTGAAAACCTGGAAAAGTCGGAGAAATTTGAGTAAAACCATAAAAACGTCGGGAAATTAGTGAAAAACCTGAAAATACTTCGGGGGAATTTGTGTAAAAACCTGGAAACGTCGGAGAAATTTTGGTTAAAACTTAGAAAGTCGGAGAAGCTTGCCCTGGTGGAAAGATCAGTATACGGTCACTATCACTATCACTATGAATAGTGGTTTTTGGACTACTGATATCACTATAGGCTTATAGTGATATTACTATACCGATGTCAGTATTAATTTATACTGATATCAGTATAGCTGAAATATCAAATTAATAAAATTAATTAATAGCCTGTAGACTTTTTAATGCTCGAATCCTATCTGCATATAACAT
>JAQGBX010005926.1:0-13080 GCA_034698745.1 Megaphyllum sjaelandicum
ACGTCGCCATTTGTCTTTGTTCATGGAATAAAGTTTAGTTCGTTAATTTATTCACTCGCATCGATTTATTCATCAATTTGTATCTTTTCCAGGAGTCCTTGCAGTTTCAATAATTATGATGTTAGCGCATTTGAGGGGGATTTTGAATTATGATGAAATATGCATTATTTTTTTTTAGGAATTTTTTGGTAAATGCTGTATGGGGTTGCATTTTTTTAAAAATATTCCGTAGAGAAAGGCGTAGTCAACGCTCACTCGTGTTGGACCGGAACATTCTGGAGCAAATAAAGTATTACTTGATATTTTCTAAAGAAACTGCAAAAGCTAATAAAAGCCATTGGCCAGCCTTTTATGAACAATCTTCTAAAATGGGTAGCCTAAAAAACTCATTGCTGTAGGCCAATAGAGCATTTAGCCAGTTCTTGTATTACTATTTTTTAATCAGTAGGCCTATCTTTAGAGCCAAATAAAAAAATGTTAATCAATACATCAGTGAAAAGTGAAATGACAGCAGTTTATTTACAGTATTATTATAGTTTACGGATCTAAAATTAATGTTTCTTCAGATTTACTGCAGAAGAAATACCAGCCCGAGAAATACAGTATGCATGTAGGCCTATACTTCACATTCAATGCTTTTTAGTCTGGCTGAAATTAAACAGAAAATGAAACATTCTTTCTCCAAAATCTCATTACTAAAGGATGCTACTGACGAAATTTAATTTGAAAATTCACTGGGACTGAGATTGGAAATTAGTTCATATTATCAATATTACAGTTATTAAGGAAGTTCAGCTGCATGTATCTTATGATGATAACGTTGTGAGTGGAACATTTTCGCAGATCTAAAGAATTCACTATTTCTGATTTAAATTTTAGTCTACCAGAAGTCTTCGCCACACTTACGGCCGGGCGCCAAATCAAGGTTGAGAGCTAAGGAAATTAACAGACGGTTCAGTTTGTTCAACGATCCCATCGATAATCTAAAGATGCTTTTGTATGGACAAGAAGTAAATGGATTGTCACTCTCGGAGTGCTTTATTTCAGATTAAGAATTGCTTCATACGTGGTAATTATGCTGAATAATTTCTGCTCGATCTTAGTCACCTCATGGAAATGAAGATCCTAATGTTGAATTGGACTATGGAGGCGTCAGTAAAATAATGGAGGATAGAAGCACGCATGTTCCTTCAGGCTATGATTCCACTAAAGAGAACCTTTTAAGAAGACAAGATGCATACATTGAACAATTGGAAAGGGAAAACTCAACTCTAAAGGTTAATCCATTCAATATTGTAAACAAGGATTTACTCATTTGTGTTTTCTGCACTACAGTTTTTGCATTGCTTTCACAGTTTTTCTTTCTAGTCCTCCGAAGTGCACGATATGTTTTTGCTTCTATAATACATGTATATTTCAGAAATTCGTAATTATAACCATTTCATATTTTGGAAATTTCACATTCGGATTATATAACTGGTCGCAATAAGCTGACACCATGAATATGAAAGTTTCATAATTTGAGCAATTATTTTTCTTTGACTTTTCTCATGAAAATATCATCAACACAAGGTATTGATGAATGTATGTTTTCAGGTAGAGCTTGGTAACATTCGTGGTGTGGTACAAGAAATCATAAGTGAAAACCAGCAATTACTTACCCAAAGTTACCAGATGCCTCCCACCTTCCCATCACACTTGCCCGATCAATCGCATCTTCCTACGGTGCGTGCTTATCGTGTATCAATTTCATTCACGTTTACAGCAAGCTACTGCGAATTGGTTAATAATGGGTCATTTAACCAATACAGGGCATGAAAGGGCTGTCGGATGAAGAGAAAATATCAGGACAAAATGTTAAAACCAACGTTGATTTTAACGACCGAAGGGAAATTCAAACGCCGGTCTTTCCCATGGATATGGATCAGACAAGCATGTTGATAAGACTTAGAAGGTAACGGCAAATTAATAATCAAGGGTCGTGAACAAGAACGCAAATCGTAATGTTTGCAACTACATGATTTGTAATTTTATAAATGATTAGAGAGAATGAAGACATGGTCGCTATTATTGGGCAGTTAGAACACATTCTCAGTGACATGAGGAAAAGAGAAGAAGCCGCTCAGATTAGAGTCAAACAAGGTATTGTGTTAGTCGAACAGGCGCAATACGAAAAAGTTCAGGTAAACGTCTGGGGATATTGTCCGGCAATCCTCGGTCACTCAAATATTAGAATGGCGAACATTTCAACTTTTGCAGGCATTAGTTGATAGAGATAAATTGAAAGAAGAGAATGAAATGTTAAAAATGAATTCATCCCAAGTTGTGAAGGATTATCAAGAAAAGTTGGAAGCTGTCGAAAAAAGCGTTTTAAAATCACAAAAACGTAAATGCGAAGAGGAGGAACGAGAAGTAAGTAAGAGAGCAAGTTTTAAAATTGCGATATATGTAGTTCTTTTTCAACGAAAACGTATGTTTTTTTAGCTTTCTGAAACTTGCCAAAAGTTAGCAGAGACGAGAATATGCTTAGAAAAACTGGAAGGCGAGAAGATAGACTTGCAGCATCGTCTACATAAAGCGGAGAAAAGATTGGGCACATACCATGAGGATATGCAGCAGGTTTGGAGTGATAAACAAGGGTTTTGGAATTTAAGGAAATATTTAATGGACATCTCCATGATGCAAAATTGCAGATGGCTGAAAAAATGCAAGAAGAAATAACTAAAGCCCTAACCGAAAGAAATATTGCTATTCAAGATCAGGCGCAGATTAAAGTGAAATGGGACAGGGCAAGACATGAGCACCAAAAGGTGATATTGCTAGGTTAACTCTGAAATAAGGTAAAAGGTGAATCTGCGAGTGCACCTGGCAAAAAAAAATATTCGAATTCTTCCCATTATTTGACTAGGAATTGCTGTGGTCAAAACTGGAATTGAGGGAAATCCGTAAAAGAGTGGAAGAGGCAGAAGAGAGACATGCAGTAGCAAAATCTGAACTAGTCAGAATCTGCGAGAGAAATCGCTTTTTAGAAAAAAAGGTATGGTAAAATAGAGATACAAATTGAGTGATTAATCCACCAGCTTTGCTATAATTTTATTTGGATTTACTATTTTGAGGTTTTTAATTATGTAAAACATTACAGTCTGACAAATTGGGGTAAAATTTGGTCCTGAACTAAATCAAGCCTTCTTAAACATTCACTCGTGACATCCCTTCTTCCATTGTTATAGGTGCTTATAAAAGAGGTGCTACATACGACACAACGATCACGCTTACTGTTTTTAAAAAATTGTAAATTGATTAAACATTTAAGAATGCCTGCATTTGCTTCAGCATTTGCTTGAAAATACTTTTGAAAGAGAAAGCATACTTGTGGACAGTTTTTCTAGATTTGGAATGGTTTTGTCGAATTTAAGTCGATTAAATATTTCCTCGATCAGTTTTTTGTAAAGTTATCTGTGATTTTAAAAGTACATGTAATGGAAAATAGAATGTGATGCAATTACATGTGTCATTTCATATGCTTTATTTGAATGATTTTCTTAAAAAATTAATGGTTAAAAGTAAGATTCAAAAGTAAGTTCTATTTGCCATTTGTAATTCTATTTGATGGAGCAATAGTCCAATAAGCAAATTTAGGGAAAATCTTATACTAACCTAGCCGGTACAGTTTTTATGTGCAATTCTTGGATTTTGCATGTTGTTAATACCAGGAAGTACATTGTAGTTTATTTATGCATTACCATCAATTAATACCTGCTGGTTTAGTTTCCGTACCGTAACCATCAATGTATTAACTAAGGTTCCTGTCTCTTTTTCCTTACGCCCCACAGCTTGAATGGACAGAGCAATGGGCCAATCGGGAAATTCGGGGAAAGGATGAAGAAATTAGCAGAATTTTACAAAGTGCTAAGACTGATGAAGAAGAATGGGGAAAGCTCTTACGGAAACATAGTAAGGAGAGGATATTAGACAATGTATACCTATGCCCTACTTCAGAAATATTTTTTATGAGTTATTGATTTTAATTTACGTGTAGGTCAGCGACATAAAGAGCTTGAAAAGATGATCGAATTGCAAACTCGTCTCGTGGACCGATTTAAAATTGAATGTCGGCATCTAGAAAAACGCGTAGAAAATATCAAGGAACATGACCAGTGAGTTCAATTGGTCTTCTCAAAGTTTTCTAGTTTATCAATTTTCATATTTCCTGTCATTTAATTTTCTCACGATTAATGAGATCTACTCTTAGGAACTCTTCCGGCCAACTGAAAATGGAAAATGATATTTTAATGGAGAAGCTTAAGGACACTGGCCAGGCATGCAAGCAACTGGAAAACCTTTGTGGCGAACATAATAAACGGCAATTGACAATGAAGGAAGAATTTGACAGGCAAAATCAAAACGTTAGACCCCTAAAATGATACACATTTCAACATATGTTTGTCAATCCATTATTTAGACTAAGTTCAACTTCCTGTAACTTTTATTGTCTCACAGGTGGCCAGACTCTTGGCTCAGCAAAATATGCTAATGAAAGAACGACAGCTGTTGCATCAGGAAATGGATTTTCTATGGCAAAAGTTTAATGTTGCATTAAAATAAACCATTTGCATTAAAACCAATACAATGCGTATTTTATTGCAAAATATACCCATCTCATACAAAGCTGAATTTACAGCCCATATTAAAAAGGTTATTATTGGTTTTTCAAGCCTCATGTTGTAGTGTTGAAATCTTTGTTAACAGTATTTACAAGGCAATGATCGAATGTCAACGAATGAATCGAACGATTATTTTTTTCGCTAGGAAACATGTTTCGATCACTAACAATAATCTGAAATGTTTTTTTCAGTGAGGAACAGTTATCACAAAGTATGAAGTTTACACGATTTTGTAAATTTATCTTCAGATATTCAAAATACTTATGCAGAATAAGAAATCTGCATTGCTAAAAGGCCCTTTTATTGCCAAAAGTGTAAGAACTACTCAAATTTAGAGAACTAACCAATATCTGAGGAAATGCATCGTGTAGCTACGTTTAAGGCAGCAAAATGTGAGCAATCAACTTCAGTTATGTAACTGTTTTTACAGTTAGGGGTATCAAACAGATAATATCGATACTGTGGCATCTGTAAAATACACTCATTAGTAAATTGTGTTTTAGTAAATTTCGCACGTAGTTTGTTCGAACTTACTTCAGGCAATCTCTTAACACTCGATTAAAATTCTAAGGCTTCCGAAGCTGCCGTTTTCTTTGCAGGACTTCCAGTCGTGTTTTCGTGTTCGATCTGGTAAAAACAAATAACGTATCAGCAAGTGTGCAGACTCGCCGCAAGAACTTTTGAAATAGAAAACTGAGCTTGGTTCCTTCCGCTAAAATGCATTTTAGGCAGGTTTTTTTTAGGTGCAGTATAAAAGATTCGTTGTTAAAAACCCGCTTTTGCATTATTTTGGTGCGCAATTAAACTGCATTAAGGATGTTAAAACCAATTCATGTGTGTGAAATGATGACGTGGCAAAATAAAAATAGTTACAAATTAAAAGTTTCGTGCTTTTTCTGCAATTTCTCTTATTTTCGAAAATATTGCAAATCTTCCACATTTTGGCAACTGTCGAAAAAAATTCAAAACTGTCGAAAAATCTTCCTAACAGTCGAAAATATTGTGCAATGTTGTTAAAATATTCAAAAAATTCACAAAATTGTCAACCCGTTAAAAAATCTGCCAAATTGTCAAAAATTTGAAACAATAGCCTTGCTCCGAGGTTATTTTATCATCAATTTTAGTCATTCATTTATATTCATGATGGAAAATTATATTCGGCAATTTCAGCTAATACTAGGCTCTGATCCAGCGACTAATGCTACAATATGATTGACGATTAACCACTAAATTAGCCTTTTTAATTTAATAATGACTATTTTGTCGTAAATTTCAGCCATGAAATATATGAAGATATGATAAAAAAAATCTTTTTTAAATTAATTTCCCGACCCTAAAAAAATGTTTCCCAATCGTCTCATGGGCTAACTGCAGGTGCTCAGAGTGCATCATTATCACTCAATGGATGTTTCACCTGGTGATAGACAAATATCTATTATAAAGTGATGTGCCAAGTGCCTCTGTATTGCTCAGTTTACAGCTAAACGAGATAGATGTGATCCTACTTGCTCCAGAATGGCAGAGTCTTTTGACTGCATCCGACGACCTCCTCTATGGGCAGACAAGCGAGAGCTGGACACTCGCTCTTGAAGCAACTTAAATGAAAAAAAAAAGATTGATTAGTGGTGCAGCCCTAGAGTAAGTTTTGTTCTATCAAAATGAGGGTGGCTCATCGTTAAATAAAATAAGAATATTCTATGTGGCCCAAGGCTGGTTCATGTGATTTCATTCAAATGTGAGCATGTGAGGCAAACAATGAGTTCTAATTTGTACCTTTTGCCTCCTTTCTTTGGCTTCAATCTGTTTTTCTAACAATTTATCTTCAGAAACGTTGATTTGCTGTTCTTCCAATTTCTGAAAAATTGACAGTAATGTGAGGCACACTAGACAGTTGAATACGAAACAAATAATTATAGTATAAAAAAATTAATTGTGGTTAAAAGTTTCTCAATAGTGGCTGTTAATCTAATCTTAATCTAATCTATATTAAATCTAAAAATCTTGTGCTTTTTTGTTTTATTTAATTAAAAATGTAATACAGTAAAACCTGGAAAAGTGACCACCTGTTTATGCTGACAGCTTTTAAATGTATTTTTTTTCTAGTGTACATTTATTTCTTAGAAATTCTCAGCATAGTGACTATGCAGTGACCACCTGTCTATTGTGTAGATTGACCAGTGTCTGTTGTCTTTTTTGCCATTTTAACATTTCCAATGTACCTTAAAAAGTGACCAGATAACAACAGATGAGCCACGTTACATCTTGTTTTTAGCTTGGACATGATGATTCCGTACTTTTTTTGGTTTTATGGTTTTTTACTACATGTATAAGTGCAGTGTATACAGGTTCATTATTTTAATTTAATTCAGGCATTCTTTGTATAGTGACCACCTCCATACAGTGACCAACATAGCATTTTTTTTTTGGTGGTCACTGTTAACAGGTTTTACTGTATAGGATTTTTTTACATTCTCATTATTCCTATGCTTTTATCCCATTCTGGCTGATTCACATCAAATAATTTTTAACTTAAATTAACAAACTTAGAAATTACAAGACTTAAAAATTTGCACGGTATATGCATTTAACAAAACGCATGGGTTAAAAAGGTTTTAAAAATATTTAATTTTTTTGTAAATTTTTAGATATTATCATCGCATTTTCGACATTTTACTACTGGGCGGAATACGACTATTGTGCAATCCTGATGCGCGAATAAATCATTTAATAGGATATATTATTTCAGATTAGGATATTTGGACTGGTAAGGGAATGTTTTCCAGGAAAAATAAACTAGTACTGTATAACATTTGTAATTTATGACAATCTTTGGCCGTGGGACTAGCGTTAGTAGTGTGGCGCAACATTTCTTCAATTCGCAAATCTTCTGTTTGAGTACTCCAAATGCTTCCAAACTTTTCTTCAACGTTATTTTATAATTATAAGTAATAAGTTTGTACCTGCAGCCTTTTCGGAGGATGCTTTTTAATAATGCTGTTCTCATCAATGGCTGGAATCTCAAATGTTACCGGTGCAGGCACTACAGAGGAAAGATTTGAAAATAATACTTAATTGGTGAATGCTTTAATCAAAAGAAGAAAATATAAAGAAGCAAAACAGGGTCACGATTGAACCAATTAAATATGCTTTTTTGATGAAATTTAATACCAAGTGAATTACGAATCAATGCAACATTTGTGCAATACTGATTACATTAATATAATAGCGATGGTTAGACGGTGAGGGTTTTAGGACGCGACCTCTACTAAAGAACAAATAGCGCCCACACAATGATTTGAAGTAACTTTGAAAATCATGGAAACTAAAGCCTGGACAGCTGACCCAGCACAACCCAAGTACGTTAGTTTACTGTACAAGTACATGCATATACATATATCAGGGTTCCCCAGAAATTAAATTTTTAACTTCCTGGACTTTTCCAGGTTTTTAAACAAATTTCCCGGACCATTGGCAGTGTCAAAATTGACATATGCCAATGTTGTCCACAGTTTTGCAAAATCGACACAATGGAATACGCAGTATTTTGCAAAATTTACTAATGACAAATTTTAAAAATTATAATTTTTTTTTCTTTATTTTGCAAAATTAGTAGTAAAATTTGAAAAAATTTGTATTTGTAAAATGTAGAAAATGTTGAAAAATTCTACTCTGAAACGGTTAAGAATTTTAAAGATTTCTCCTTGGTGAAAAAATTTACTCTAAAACGGTTAAGAATTTTGAAAATTTCTCCTGTTGAAAAGTTTAAAAATCTGTACTCGAAAACAGTTGCCAATTTTGGAAATTTGTGTTGGTAAATGTTGGAAATCCGGCAAATTTATATCACGAAGAGTTGAAAAGTTTTTCAAATTTGTCCTCAAAAACTGTTGAAAATGTAGCAAAGTTGTCCTAGGAAACTTATGGAAATTTTGCAATTTTCTCGTCTGAAATTGGTTGAAAATTTTGCTAATTTGTACTTAGCAATTTCAAAAACATTTTTCAACCGGGCCCTGAGCTAATTGTATACGTGAAAACATTGATTTTAGATTGTGACAACATTAATGCGTTGAATTTCTTTGACTTTTCCAGACATTTTCAAGTTCCCAGATTCCAGGTTTTCCAGGTCTGGGGGAGCCTTGTAAATGAGTCACCGTCACCAGCAACATTCCCCAAACATGCAGAAGGTATAGCAAAAGAGAGCTGCCATTATAATGGTGTGTTTTTTGAACAGTCGTGCAGCTGCGTTACATGACCAGTTTTTACTCTACTTTTCATTAATTCGAATGGGGAAGTAAAAAACTAGTCTAACACTTCAGCGGTAGGGCTTATTGAATGCAAAAAAGCAAAACTGGCAAGCTGCCATATCGATATTGAATGTTGATTATCAATTTTTTTTATTTTTTTTTATTTTGTTTTTTTTATAAAAATGACAGAGTTGAGAATACTTAGCAGTGAAAGACGACATTTTATTAAATTGCAAGAGCCTATATCATCTCTGTAAATGTAAGAGCACTTGTTGTTTCCATGCAGTTTTCCATTCTATTCGAACAATTTTTAAGACAATTGTTTCAGGGATAACGATTCCTAAGTTTTTCTAATAGTTAATTTAAACTTAATTTAAAACTTCAATGTTTCCTGTTTAACTTTTGTATTAGTTAATGCTTTAATTGAAATTATATATGATATGGGGAATTTTAAAATTTGGAATTCACAATTATTATTTGTTTCCCATCCTTATATACACTGTTTAGGAAAATGGACTATCTTTATTATGGATCGTTTTTGACAGTAAACCATTTTAATTCTTATAAATCTACAGAATTAAAGAATACGACTGGACAATATGTTTCCCCCAGAAATTTCATTTTTAATTTTAACGACTTTTCCAGGTTTTAAAAAACCTTCCATAACCAATGACAATGTTAAAAATTGATGTATTTTGCAAAATCGACACAGGAACACATTTTGCAAACTTTTCTAATGACAATTTTCTATTAACATAATATACTTTTCAATTAACATAGAACATTTTTTAAAATTTGCTTGAATTTTTTTTTTTTTAATTTGCCAATTTTGTATTCGAAAATGTTGAAAATTTCTCCTCAGAAAACGAGGGAACGTTTTACAATTTTGTCCTTGGAAAACGTGGAAAACAGTTGCGGAAAACCTGGAGAATTTTGCAAATATGTCCAGGGAAAACGTGGGATTAAATTTCGCAATTTTGTCCTCGGAAGATGTGGAAATTTCCAAAATTTCTATTCGGAAAATGGCCTTTAAGCTAACCATGCAGAAGCATTACTTTTGGATTACAACAAAATGACTACGTTGAATTTCCTTGACTGATTCAAAATATGCCATTCGTCCCTGACTTTTCCAGACATTTTCAAGTTCCCTGACTTTTCCAGACATTTTCAAGTTCCCTGACTTTTCCATGTTTTCCAGGTCTGGGAGTACCATGTTTAAATAGATAAAGTTTAACGAATTTTTGCAGGAATGCTGGAGCAACGATTAAGAGAAGGCTGAGAAGCACATGAAAGAAACTGTGAGGCTAGCTATTGACATCATAAGAAAGCTTGATCGATTAATCAATGTTTAATGTACACGCGAAATTATTAATATTGGACATGATTACGCTGCCTTGGACTATGTCAACAGTTTCATAATAGTAGGCTACACGCCTTGTTTTCTGACTAAAAAAATTAAAGGGAAATTCCAAGTAAATATCCACAATTATTAAATTATCAGGGATTATTGACTGATAAAGCATCCAATAAACATTAATCTTCATCAAAAGTGTATACTAACTATAAATATTTCCAGACAAAAAAAAACGTTTTCATGTGTTATAATTTATTAAAAACTAATGCCAGATAAAGTGACGTCCAATCTGGATTGACGACTTTCCGTCATTCCTTGGTTGATTTGCTTTCTCCAGCCATAGTGTAAATCAATGATTAATGGTTTTTTTTATAATTTTTGTCCTTATTTTACAAAAAAAAAATTGGTAGCCATTCCTTGTCAATACATGCAAAGAAAATAAGAAATATAACGGCTTCTGTATCGTCGTGTCTCAACACTTTTTTTCCAGAAAGTCATCAAAATTCGGAAGTTTCGAAAAGTTTTCAGATTGCAAGTGACGATCGATATCGCAAAATTATTTGTGCTTGGATGTTACGTTAAATACTATAATTTATCTTGTAGTTCCACTTCAATTGGTTTAAAATTAACTATTTACTAAAATAGAAAATCAGGAGTCTCCCAGAAATTGTATACTCAACTTCCCTGGCGTTTCCAGGTATTTAAACAAATTTCCCTGACCAAACTATAAAATTCGCATATGCCAAAGTTATCCACGATTTTGAAAATCGTATTTTGCATCCATATTTTGCAAAATTAGCATGAAAAGTTGTTGAAAATTTTCCATTTTTATATTCGGAAAATGATGGCATTTTTTAAAATTTATACTCTGAAAAGATTGAGAATTTTGCCAATTTGAAAATTTTAAAAAACATCCTCCGTTACTGTCGAAAATTGTTCGAATCTATGCTCGAAAATAATTGAAAATTTTGAAAATTTATGTTCGTAAAAAGTAGAAAATTTCGCAAATTTGGCTTCTGAAACTGCCAAAATTTTGCAAATATGTCCTCGGAAACTGTTGACAATTTCTACTATTTTTTTTAAAAGTTTGTAAATGGGTCTCAAGCTAACCTCGAAGAAGCATTGATTTTGGATTGTGACAATATTAATATGCTGAATTTCCTTGACTTTTTCAAAATAATTTATTCTCCCCTGTCTTTTCTAGAAATGTTAAAGTTCCCTAACTTTTCCAGGTCTGGAGGAACCCTGTACTATTTAGTATCGCAAAATTCTAGGTGCACAAAAATCCCATTTTTCCAAATATGTGTAATTGTTTTAAATTTAATATTAGAACAATTTAGAACACAAAAAACGGCAACACAAAGGTAACAGTCTTCATTAGTTTGAACGCACATACGCAGGGTCCCCCCAGAAATTTAAATTTCAACTTCCCTGACTTTTCCCTAACTTTTCCGGGTTTTAAAAAAATTTCCTTGAACAATGACAATATCAAAAATTGACAGATTTTCCAAAATCGACCCAAGAAAATATTTTTAAAAATATACTAATGATATTATTTTTGAGAATTTTTTTTCAACATTTGACAATATTGGTTTCGGAAAAATATAGAAAGTTTTCCAAATTTGTACTCGAAAAATGTTGAAAAGTTGTATTCGGAAAACGTTCGAAATTGTGCAATTTTGCCCTCTAAAAACGTCGAAAATTTTGCAAATTTGTCCTTGGAAAACGTCGTAATCTGCAACATTTCCCAAATTGTTGCCTTTTTTATTTTATATATCGTGTTGATATATGTATCGTACAAATTTCATGCTAGGATTTTCAAAACGTGTTTTTGACAAAAAGACAAGATTCAGCAATTAAAACAAAAGCAATAAATTATCTTCTGAATATAAAATGCAACACTCCAAAACACAAATTCAACTGTAAATATTGCATCAAAAAACCGATTAACATGCGTTTCAAAAATTGGCATATCGCACATAACATACCAGTAACTCAATTTTTTTTTCAAAATTCAGCAGCATAAATTTGAATAAACTGCAAAGTAATTTGGCCACTTACAGAATTTCATCATAATGTTATGATGCCAACGTAACGTACATGTAATTTAGATTCTGGCCTATTTCATTTTCCATATTTATCAATTTACGAAGACTCGGGAAATAAATTGTGTCACTTTTCAACAAAAGCTTATGAGAAATCAGGAACATAAACTCTGCTAAGCATTCGAGGGATCCGGGTTTTAAACTTTGATCAACTGTCTAGGCTGTGTTTCATTGTTTTCCGAATTTGTTTCTATAAGCTAAATCCTGGACATTTTCCCTAAAAATCTACCATGACTTTAATTATTCCTTCTTCAGGGTTGCCTCAGATTCAACATCCCTGGCTTTTCCAGGATTTTAAAGTAATTTCCCATGACCCATGACAATGTCAAAATTGGCACATGCCAATGTTGTCCAAAATTTTGCAAAATCGGCACAGGACAATATTCAATATTTTGCAACAGTTACTAATTACAATTTTGAAAAATGTTCAAAAATTTTCAAAATTTTTTTAAAAAATGTAACAACATTAGCATGAACATTTTTTTAAATTTTAAAAAGTTTGTATTCGGAAGTTTTTTTTGTTTTTTGTTTTTTGAAAATCGGTACTCTTGAAAAGATAGAGAATACGAAAAATTTGTCCTCGATGTAAGACAGGGTACGAGGTTGAAATACATTTTATTCCTCCATGACGTACACACGTGCGTTCTTGCACGGACGATTCAAAACAATAGATTGCGCGGGGCACGCGCAAAGAATATTTCCCAACAAGGGTGGGC
>JAQGBX010005927.1:0-13078 GCA_034698745.1 Megaphyllum sjaelandicum
TCGGCTGCCAGTGGGAGCTGCCATCTGATAGACCACTGTGCTAAACGGTCCAGTGAATTTTGGAAATTATCACATTCCACTTGATTATTTGCATTTTGAACTAATTTAGTATCATCTGCATAGCCAAATATTTTTGCCCAACAGTGGAAGCTTTACGAATCGTACCTTGACAGTCTTAAAGTCACAGAGATAACCTTGAATGAAATATTTTTACACCAATTAGCGTGTCGACTTTGCTCGTGATATCATGACTGCCAAAAGTGCCGTTCGTAAAGTTTCTCTCCGAGTACCTCCCCCTCCTATTGCATGACGTTATCTTCAGGGTAATGATTTCGAACCTTCAGGTTTCGATAATAACTGAAGTAATTTCACGTATTGTATAGTATGTCGGCTCCCTACATTCGGAACTCTACTACATGTACATGTACATTTATTAGAAATTAATTTTGCCAAGTCAGAATGTGAAAAAACGTGTTTAGAATGTAGGCTGCACTTTGAAAAATATAACTACACTCAAACAATGCAGGTGATTGACGATGTTCTGTATTTTTAATTTTGAACTCGCTACAATTAGCCTTAGTAAAGTTTGGAAGTTCTCAACAAATTCGCCCGAGCGTAAATACCGCTGATGTCTTAAGTTTGCTGTACAGAATGTGAAATTTGGACGGCGCGCGTTGATAAAAACTAGATTGTTAAGTAAAAATAACAATGAAGTGTTATGAAATCACCTTTTCCGTGAATTTGAAACCATCGGAGCGTTAAATGCGTAGGGGGCGCAATAAGGAGTTAGCTTTAATCCCATTATCACTTAATTCATTGTTTCGTTGTTTCGCCGTGATTACACTTTTCCCTTTTTCGAGAGCTATTACTGTTTTCCACCAACTCTTCCTAATGAGTCTTAAAAAAGGAAAAAAGAAGGGGCGAACTAAAGAGAATGGGTCGCACCCAGTTCTCTTGTTTATGATTTACATTTTTGGCATCTATTTAATTTCGGGAAAGAAATACTCAATAATTTACAAGATGACGAGCAATTCGTGCAAAGAGGGGAAACTCCCAACGGATAGACACGCTATTTCAATTAATAATCCGCTTGAAATGGGCTATAAGTTGAAGAAGGCACTTTGGCGGTGAAGGAAAAGCAGGGTTGAAACCCTAGAGGGATTGGTCACGAGATGCTGTATCATTTCGTGGGTTTATAAAGTAATTCACAACCAGTCTTGAATATTTTGATTGCAGGCTTGGTGCTTTTACCTATGCGCGTTGTTGCTGCTTCTTCTTGATGCAAGCGCCTGTAATCCGAAGTCAGAAACTGTAAACCTTTCGCTTATGACGTCATTCTAAATTTGTTATGCTTGCTTTTCTACTTGAAACGTTAATGCCATAATAAATATTATCCTTAAGATGAAAGACCTCGAAGATGAGGTCAGATCGAAGGAAATGAGATTTATGATTGAAAAATATTGCGCGAGGGATGTCTTGGAAGTAAAGACTGCAATAAACTTAAAATAATCGAGTATGCGATCGAAGCCTTTGGTCTGAAATAAATTAACGTAGGCTATGATATACATTTGCACTAGTTGATGTTGACAAATACATAATGTCACGTGTACTAATTACCGATGCAAATAAATGCTATTTCCGTTTTATTGAAATGTTCTTAAAGGGCTAGTATGGAAAAGTTCATATTCTAGTTTCATTTCCGTATTGATTGTAAAAGGTAAGATTTTCACAAAAGACAGTGAAACTTTATTACCGAAACTGGAAATTCTGTTGACATACTGGAAACTCCCAATTCGAAAAACCGGTAAACGCAAGGTTCGGAAATTGCTTTCCAGTCTCGGAAAGTACATGTAAGTTTCAGTTTGTTTCCTTGGTTTGTACCAGCCTTAAGAATTTATTTCAAGTGTTATACCTCGGAAAAATTCTCACAATTTTTGTGAATGGAATTCACATAGAAAAAAGTTCTTGACGTTATATCTTACATCTTTATACTTAAAATTTTCCTAGTTTAGTATGGTCTGGACATTCTTTTTCGAAGATTCACTATTACGTAAATGAAGAACTACAAGTAGTTCTGCTTCTTATTCACAAACATGATTTGTAACAACACGTAGATTCAGAAAATGTTGGTAATCCAACGGCATGCACTGTTTAGTTTTCCATAAATAGATGCAGGTAGATTTGTTACACAATATTTTATTCAATCCAAGGTCAAGTGCTTTCCTCAAGATCCTTACATTACTTTTCGGGCACACCTTTCATCATATAATCCATTCTCTCTATGGCCCTTGCAAGTAAACATTCAAGCGTACCTGGGCAAGTACCGTCTTGACTTTTCTGAAAATGAAGCTTCAAGAGAATGTCTCGAACATTGTATCCTTTAAAAGTTATGCAACATCTGGGGTATGATATACATGATACAATGATTTTTTTAAAAATTTATTGTAAAGTAGAAAATAGGGTTATTTTTTGACCGATTATGTTATTGTTGCAACAGTGCAGCGATTAGGTTCAGCGATGACTGAAATAGTATTAAAACATGCTTTATTGGTGCAACTCGGCCGATGCCATTAGAAGATTTCCAAAACGTCAAGTCAAGAAAGTCAACGATTTTAGTAATTAAACGCGTTACTGCAGTTATACTTACAGTTATAATTAGCAAAAAATGTATCAGTTTGGCAACTTGACTCTTCTATTGCAGAAAAAACCTCATCAGTGGCGCCAGCCTGCAATTAGCACTGTCATCAATCTACCTTGGCTACGTCGATAACACCGCGTTTGCTCATTTAAAAAAGAAAAAAGGAAATGTAGTTGCTATCTTAAATGCACTTTATTACCCCAATAGTAATGGTGGAAGCATTAAGGTATCCTTAAATCTCAGTTCCTCACATAAAAAATCAGTTTTTTTTACCAAAATAATTATTTTATTTTAAGATAAGACTCGGATTTGTATATAGTGGAGTAATGAAACTAAGAACAGATCACTTCTTGGTTTATATTTGCAATAAAAGTATTATTGCATTTTACACTTCGGTCATAAGGAATATAAATTTATATGGTTGCTAGGATGCGGGATAGCACTATAATAATGACAAAGTGTGGATTAGTATCTTTGTTCCTAAATCTTGAAAGATATAAGCCATTTCTATGAAATCATTATTTAAAATCTTGTATTTCCTAGCCGGTGATATGCTTTTATGTATACTAAACATGAGTATTTTTCTTAGTTTATGCTCTTAAGTGATTTGTTTTCAAAATGATATACTGTAGGCATCTAAAACTGCCTTTGTCCATTTTTTTTTGATTTTGATATAATGGAAGTGCTTCCTTATAGTTTGATATCTATACAAATAATTGTGCATAGTCGACTTGTACAAATGTACAAGTCTCTTTATCATATTTTTGGGGACCTGCATATTTCTCCTCCCCCCCACATTGACCAGCTTGTACTTTTGTTTTACTGAAGGATTATACAGTTATAAGTTATACTTGTGTAGTGATGAGTTGGAGGCCCATACATGCAATATTAAAACTGTCTCATGTTCAATGACACTAAACAAATTTATCCAACACGTGAACAATAAACATACCACAACAGCAGACTATACAGATGTTTGAATGAAAATATTTATTTCCAATTTCCAATTTGAAGCTGAAAGATGTCTAAACATCCCTAAATGTTATTTTTTAAACTTGTTAAGTATCAAAATAATTTTAGGTACATAAAGGGTCATTAAAAGTCCAGAATTTAAAATGTTTTTTTTAATGGAAAAATAATGTCGAAAATAACATCATATGTTTTGTACTTGCCAGCTAAATATAATATACATTTATTTATGTGATATTTTTCAAATTGAAGTTCCAATTAGTACCCGTACTACACATTTTTTTAGTTTTCCAACAATTAGGTTTTTGGACTTTAGAATTTTTAATGCCCGGCATTCATTTATGTTAAAGACAGGTCAATAATTTGATGGTAACATGAGTATACGTTTTTATTGTGTACATAAAGTTCAAGAACTAAACTTTCTATCCATGCATATCAGAAATCTTTTAAAAGGTGGCATCTTGTCAGTGCCATTACTAAAACTTTATCTACGTAGACCACTGATCTGCTTCGTTTTTTATCCTGGATCCCTTTTGCGGTGTTTTCAACCCCAGAGACATTCAGCAATTAAAATCAGACAGATTTTCTTTCGATTTTCCTTCAAGCAGTCAGTTGAAACTGAAAAGTCGCAATCCATCATTTTGAAAATTAATTACCCGAGACATTTTTAATGCGACGCCCATACTTTTTAAATCAAACCTTACATTCATTTAATTATTAGATTCTGGTTTGCACTCGGATGAAATATTGATTGAGTACGCAATTGCCATTAGCTATGATGTGTTGTTTTTTTTAAATTCACAAACCGCAGAAAAAAAAATTGAAGCCAGTACTCTATCTCTTAATGAAGATTAGACGAGATCCAATCCCCATTCCCCAATGCAAAATAAAATTGAGCACGACGATATGCTATGCCATTTCAAATTTTTTTAAAATTATATCAATGGAAAATATGGACAAATGCAATACCAAATTGGCAATTTCGTTACCCCAGTCTTATACAGTACTGACTTTCCAAGTTAGATTGCTGTTTTGTTTGGCTGTTTACTGGTTAATTTAACTGCGCTACATGTCCATCTGAGATATAAAGACTAAACGTTTTCTGAGATTATCAGGAGCCGATTTTATAATTGAACTTTTTGTCCTTGTCGATAATATGGCGAGACCAGAATTCGATAGTAGCCATTTGAGTTATCTATTAAGGCGGTCTCATACGCAGAAAGTCATATCTGGAAATAAGTGGCGAGAAATTGCGGGAAAATTATTTCACCTGAAACAATTGCCTGCTGCTGCACACACGGAGCGATACTTTCAGAATATATCTTTACAGTATAATCGTATGTCTTTCCTGATTGGCTATTGAACATAAGGCAACTTTTGTGAAGGACTGTAAAACCCATGACATCAGTTTCTATTCGTAAATAACTTGCTGAGAATAGGATCGCTTTCTATATATTCTTGAAATGTATCTGGAAATTCGTTTCAGAAGGAAATTTTAACCAACACACGGGGAAATATCAAGCAATAATATATCTAGGAAGAAGTTTCGGGATATAATTTGCCTCGTGTTTGACCGCCTTTATTTCACCGAAAATTGTCTGAAGATTTTCTCAGCTCCAAGAAGCCCATTTCGAATGATCCATTTTTGCTGTCATCTCATAATCTACTAGCATGACTCTTCCTGTGGTTTTCTTGGTTTTTAACTGGCGTTTCACGAGTCATTCATTGCCCCTACTGATCCAAGGTGGTTTTGCTCTACTTAAAGAGAGCCTATACGCGTTTTTTTCCCTCCCGATTATACCCATTTAATCTTTGCTGTCGTTAGATGACTGAGGGCAGCATATCGTTGAACATTTTCCAAAGATTTATTTATTGAGAAATTGAATGGATTCCATCAGGCGGTCGGAACCCCGTTGCCGTCTGAACGTGTTTTCAGTGCAAATGCTTCGCCTTTGCCACCTGGGTCGCATTCAGGTCAATCAATAAGTTTTCATTAACGAGTCTCACATTGGAGCTTACGCACACTTTGCCTTAAAACGAGAGCATTAACGAAAACCCCAAAGTAGCCCATTGCGGAAAGCTAAAATAAACAAGAGAAATAACACGGAGAAATGGAAACTAGGACGGGAAATGAAGCGACAATTTACAAAACTTAATTTAAACTCGAGAAGTGCTAAAGTTTTGCGCTGGATAACGAGTTAGGACCTCTCTCGACTTTCACATTCAAATCAGGAGCTGGAGATTTTTCTCTTAATAATGATGCAAACACTTGACTTCATTCTGTTTTTGGCGTTGAAAATTTTCCTAAAATGGCGCGGAAACATTGGCGGTAACGGACGCCATGGCAATCGAACAACAAGAAAATTGAAAGTTTCCTGCAATTTTCCAAACTTGGGATACGATGTACTTGATAAATTTGGTAAACAAGGTACTCGTGAAGTATATATAGGCTTGCTGTTAGGTAGTAATGTGTGGTTCGGGGCATCGTGTTAAGATTGCCTGGGTAACTTCTGTATCTAGAGGGTGCTGCAGTCGTCAGACGCAAAATGTCCCTGGACTTGATGGAATTTTATTGTACAAAGTTTAACCTTTGGTGGTTTTCCGACAAGAAGAGACACCAACGCTGGAGATTAATTGTTCAAGAATTGCTCATTTCCCATATGATGGATTGGGCTGATCAGTCCATCTCAATGGCCGTCACAAATGTCAGACGTAAACCTCTTGACTTTTCTCTATGGACTTAGTTTAGAATAAAGCCTATTCAACTCATGTTGAGACATTGAAGAGTGGAATAACAGATGCTTTCGAGATAGCGATGTTTAACAAAACATGAAGAGAACTTAAATATCGACTAGATATTCCCTTTACCACAAACTGCGCTCATATGGAAGGGAACTGGTATTGTAAGAGTTTAACAAAAATGACGAGGTTTTCCGAAAAGTACGATATACATGTAACGTTAATGTCTACTTACCATATTTTTTTCCATGAATTTATTTAACGAGAAGGGAACTTGTATGTGTATACCCTTACATTTATCATGAATCAACTTTTATTGTATGTACAGTATCTTGCAAACTAATATTTTTGAAATGGAAAATTACAACGCTGAATACATTAGGGGTACTCAGAGAGGTGTTGAATTTTGCTCAATTAGGGTACAATGCAACAGGGGCAAATGCAACATTTATTTTGTATAGCCAAGCCACGTGACCAAATACTCAAAATTCATTGGTCAAGGTCAAGGGTAAATATGGTTTTGACCACGAATATTTTTTCAATGCTGAAAACTGCTAGAAGGTACAAAAAAGGTTCACTGAGTACCCTTATTAATTGAAGCAAATTACTGTTACGAAAAATGTATGCAGAATTTCGAGGAAACGAAATTGAAATCTTATCTTTTAATAACAGAGCTTAATTCTGTAGATATTGCTTTTGAATATTAATCTGCATTAAGGATGCAACGGACCCACTGCTTTCAAAATGACGTCATTTAGATATGAGTTTTTCAAGTATTGTCTTTTCAAGTAATTTTTAGATTACATCTACATGTAGCATGCATAACAGATTTACCCCGTGGCTCTAATTGAAAGAGCTGACAATTATTGATCCCCATGGAAACCTGTTTTTCGTGGGATTTATGCAAGGTGCATTTTTTTGTAGAAAACGCAGGCCAAGCAAAAAATTGGTACTCAGGTGAATTAATAGGCCAGTTTTCTTTTATCAAGCCTCCACTGTACATGCGAGACGTACGAAATGTACTTTTCTGAAGCTAGGAAAAGCGTAAGTGGCGCACGAAGTTTGTTTTGAGTTAGGTTACTTAGCAACATGTTAAACCGATAACATTTTCTATCACGGGATTCACTGGATGGCACTTTGGCAGTTGTGAAGTCACACGGCAAAAGGAATACATCATTGGACCATAACCCTTTCATCACCATCTTTCGATGAAAATATCTCCTGATGCAGGCTCATACAAAATCTGCATAATGTCCAATTGGCTTGGAAACTGCCAAAACTTTCAGTGAATTTTTTAAACTAATTAGCCTGTCAATTTTACACACGTGATATTCGTAAATCTTCTGTACGATTACCATTCATAGGCAGTACAAGTATCGAGGAAACCGTAAAAAACCTATTCGCAAAAACCATTGTAAAACTATAGACTTAGATCAATTTGTAATAGATGTTGAAATGAAACTGGTATGTGTTTCTTTCAGATGTCTCGTATTTTGAATCATACAAAGAAATCCTTCAAAGAAATCAAACGTATTTCTTTGGTTATTTTGTTAACTAATTTCTTACAATATCTGTGCTCGTTGTCAAATTATAGTTAATTTCCGTTTAAGAGAGACTCAACTCCTATGACGACTAGTTCAAGCAGTACTATTACCAATGTGTTTGAGGTAGTGCACACAATAAATATTACATAATGTTATTACACGAAAAATACAAATGTATTACAAGAACCAAGGTAGTAGAATTGATTGTGTGGTAATTACTGCTAATTTTTAAAAAAAAATGTTTTGTTGTTGATTAAAAGAAAAATGAGTTTTTACTTTTTGTATACATAATGTATACATAATTTCAAGGAAATATATTTAAAACTGCTTTTTTTATGCCAATTATGGGCACGTATTTTGCACGAATGGCCCATTTTATTAATTGCAACAATATTGACAGTAGAGGGAATGTGTCAAGGATTTAATTGGTTTACTGGGAATTATGTTTACTGCAATGGGCCATTAAATGCAATTAAAACGCCAATTTTTATTAAATGTGCTTCACTGCAGTGAATATATGTATGCAGTGTTTGCATGAAGTGTGTAACTATTCGAAATGGAACTAGGTAACCACCTGCTTGTTTCCCATCAAACATTGATGTCGTAATTGACCAAATGCATGCACGTAACGCAACATAAATGTACTTAGGTTCAAAGCATCTGCCCATCAAATCGCAAAGACAAACATATACGAGGCATTCGCAATTGCTTTTAATCATTTGGGAAATGTGCAAATAGAAACAGTTGGCATACTGATACTATTACGATGATATCGCAACTTTACGGAGCCTATTTGGGAATGTTCCCACTAGGGTAATCTATGTATAGAATTGAAGTTCGCATGAATTGCAAATGTTGCGAGAGATTCGATCATACGGAGCAATACTTTTTACTCATTAGCACATCTTGGAACTGTCATTTCATTTCCTATAGTTATGTGAGTAATGTACGTCTTGTATCATTTCGAACTTTTATACTTCCTCGAGATCTGGAAGATGATGGGAAATAAACGCCGGTCAACCAGTGTGTCCGCATTTCTTTTCAATCTTTTCCCCTCTTTCATGGATCATCGTGATCTCTTTGACTTCCGTTTGTCTGCCGCCGCCATTTTCTATCTGAATATTAATGTCAGCTTCGCCCGAGCGTCCTTTTTATCTGTTGCCATTCCGTTCAGAATTTATATCGATTCAATACAATATATATTGTCGGGGCAGTGCTGTTGGACAGATAGAAAGCTGGGTTCAGGTATATCGGGTTACGCTATGTATACACGGCTGTATTTCAATAATATAACTCCTTTTCCGCCTTATCTTTGCAGTTGAATGCTCTCAATTTATTGCTGTATCATCGCTTTGGTCCTAGAAATAAAAGGAAGAGAAAAAAGAGGAACGATTCAATGAACCTGGCTTATCGATTATTTTCGACTTGGTTTTTACGTATCGATTCCTTCTCACCAAAATCGATTTGATCGAGAACGCGCCAGGATACCTCCAACCCCATAGAGTCGACGACACCGCTAGATGGAGCTGATTTCTAAAAACCAAGATGGCGTCCGCTGTCGACTGTTTTGTGCGACGATTCATTGTCAGTAAACTGCGTGCGAAAAGCTCGATGATGACGTCACTGGGGTTGAAACCTTGGTGGGACACTGGATCCACGTCCGGTTTCACGCGGTAAAGTTTCACCCCGCGGAAGATGACGCGACCATTCCTCCCCTGGTGGCCGACATGTGAACGTCGGCAAACGTAGCCTCCGTTTTTTGTTGTTGTTTTTCGTTTTACTCGCGTTTTTGCCGATTTTATTACTCGCTACATTCCCGAAATCCATGACGTCACACACTGTAAACGTCGCCATTTTGACTCGGTAGTGCCGGCAGTAAGTAAAGCCCCCTCTGATGGGAAAATGTCGTTTGGTGAAAGTGGCGCTGGTGCGGTGAAAATCAAAGATGGCAGTACACCGGCTAAACCCGAAGGTGAAATGGATGCTTTGTTGTTGGGCAGGACGAAGGTAAGCACCTTATATAACATGGACTTTAAAGAAATTTCCCAGACTTTGTGTTCTGTTCACCAAGCATTGGTCGAATCCTTATCACCGTCTTCGGCGCCATTTTGATTTGGATGTGAATCCTAAAACTGCTAGTTGTTAACGTGAGATCTTAAGTTGTCCATTGTTTAAACACGTGTTTAAACGTGCTACAACTGCTCTCTTTTTTGCGATTGTGCAAAAGGATAGTGGACAAAAACTAAATTTGGAGAAAGCTTGCTGCGGACTAAGCATGCTTTGAATTACGGAATGGAAATTTATTTTGTTTTAGAAATCGATGTGTTGTTTTCCAAGATAATATGGAACCTCAACAGTTAGGACAAATGCAGAAAGGTTTTCGGAATTCTGAGATTGTAAGATGACAGTTTCGAGTTTTTAGTTCATGCTCACCTTTGATTGAAAAAAATCTTGGTTTTAAGATCTGCTGACTTTATGCCGTTTAAATGTGACCCCGAATTGATCTCTTTAAATAGCTGTCACGCGCCGTTGGCGCTACGTGACACTGCCACCAAAATGCACTTTTTTATCGCGGCTTAGGGTACATGAAGGGATTTGAGCAAAGTGTTGTTGGGCGAATTTCCCTCCGGGGTTTTGCGATGATTTATCAGTTGGTCGTTCATAAATGTCTCGGTCACCTGGGTCTTAGGCGATCCTTTATCCCTTGCTTCGCTGCTTTTTTCCAATGGTTGCCTGTCAGTAAAGAGCCGCCTGGACCCAATTTATACCGTTATGGTCTATAGACGAGTGCTGGTAACGGCTACGTTTGTTTATATGCACTGTCATAAAAGGAAAGCCGCATAAACCTCATCAGCAAATTAAGATTGACGAATGATCCGGCAAGAATTGGCGAGCTGAGAATGCACCTGCTGATGGAAATGATTCCATCATCCATTGTAGTAAAAGAAATTCATGTAACGCAATGTAGCCTACACGTATAGTATTGCACTGCAAACCAAAATCACTGAAATATAGAGTACAAAAACGTGATTAGAAACACTTTGATTTAACACAAATGTTTCTTTAACTTAATTGTACATACGTACTGTAGGCCTATATATAATTACTTTTCAACGCTCCATTGGAACGCATTTAGAACTTCGAGCATGATGAAACCTCTGAAGCTTGAAATAGCCTACCTCGAAAACTGAAATGAATAACGTAGGGATATATTCCTCGAAACATTATCTTGAAACTATGTCTCAAATGCAGTTTAGAAACATAATTCAGTTGAACACATCGAAAATAAAACACTTTAATTTCGTAGATTGTCATCACGGCATCAAAATTGTTACCTTCTAAATTAATAAAAATGTACATCAAACAGAGTCTGTTTAGTGGTATAGCAGTAACGTAACAGACTTTAAACCTGCATGTGATGGGCTTCGACATTCCCCAAAGATAATTACACGTAAATGTAGAAAAAATCCCTGTTACTATAAAGTGTTTTTATACACATTTTAGTATAAACCAAACACATTTATAATGCGACTTTATTCTTCTAAAGAACAAAAAACTGCGTTCTTAATTATGTTTCGATGCTTTACAGTTCATTGATTTTTATTTACAGTGCATTGACTGCTTTATGTTTTGATGAGGCTAATCTCGGATACGTCATCGTTTTTTATTTATAATGATGCAGCCACAAGATAAACCTAGATTTACCATTACTACATCTCACATGATTGATCATATTACTTTACATCAGGTTACTGATACAGCCAGAAAAGCGCACTGTCACGCCAACCATGTCTTCCTAAAGTACATGTATCAAAACCGTGTTTCAACAGTCATTGCGCGAGTCGTCGATGTCGTCCATATTGTAGGGAACCCTCCTGTCCTATAGTGACGTGTTGGATGAACTAACCATCGTTTGCACATCAAGACAAATGGCGTCCGTAATTTATGCACAGTGTCACTAGGAGGGCACTGTCTACTATCGGCGACTCTTTCAATGCAAACTCTGCAACAACTGTATAGCAACGATTTCGACAGTCGAAAAGATACGGAGAACCTCACGAGTGACTTTCTGAACGGTTATAACACTGTATATTGATGGAGATAGCTATTTGTCATGAAAATTATTCTTTTCACCAAGAGATTCGAACAAACTTAGGATGTTATTGTAGCGTGTATTTATAAAACTAGGCGTTTCCCTAGAGCCATCAGTTGCCCATCGTCAAAGTCCCTTGAAGCAACAGCCTTGGCGATGAACAAACATTCAACAAGTGGATTTTATGGATTTGAAAAAACAATTTTACTCACCTTGAATTAGTGCCGAGCACGTTGAATTTGACGTTCTGTTTTGAAAAGGTCCCACGAGAAGTAGACTAATTTCATTAATTCTGCGTTGCAAAGGCACAATATACGTGCGTGCGTAACGTGCCTTTTCATAGTAAAATTTCTTTTTTCCAGCCCAAGCTTATTGAATTTACAAAATGCATTACGAATGACGTGTAAGATGAAGTCTCCTATAAAAATAAGTGCAGAAATTTGCAAACTGTTAGCGACATCGGGTACTTTTTTTAAGTTTTAAAATATACAGCAGCAAAAACGCAACATACTGTATGTATGGATGAAAATCAACATTTCCGTTCATCTTGCTCGGTACAGTGCTATAGTATACTGCATATGTGGATTATACAGTATGTTAGTGTAATGGTTTTTTCTTAAATATAAGGCTGTTCTCCAAGAGATCCGCCCAATATAGTCGATGAATTTAGAGCGAGTCTGCATAAAAGCGAAGCGCGGCAGTATGTTATAAGTTTAAAAGAATGGGCACGATAATATTGCTTTTTATTGAGCCATTAATCATGCGGAATTATGGAGCCTGCAATCACCATTGATAAACCGTTGAAAATCCCATTGAAACTTTCCAAAACAGGCCAAATCCATTACCGAAACATGTCGTCACGTGACGCAGAAATGCGCAATTTAACAATTTATGGTTCCCATGTGTGCCTAATATGGATCACGTGGCTGTTTTAATAGGAGAGATCCCGAATGGAGCGCTGCATCTTGAAATGAAGTTTTATTTCGACGGGCGGAGGAGTGACAGAGGAACATAGGGCTGATAATAGGGAGATTTCCGGAGCGACCGTAATTGATACGGTAACCTTTAACTTTCAAAATACCGTGCATGGCCGTT
>JAQGBX010005928.1:0-13077 GCA_034698745.1 Megaphyllum sjaelandicum
ATCATCATGTCCAAGGGTTAAAGCAAGATGTAACGTGACTCATCCGTTATCTGGTCACTTTTTAAGGTAAATTGGCAATGTAAAAGTTGCAAAAATGACAACACACACTGGTCACTGTACACAATAGACAGGTGGTCACTGCATGGTCACTATACAGAGAGGTTTTATGAAGGAAATACTTAAAAAAACAATACACTAAAAAGTGGTCACCATTCAAAGGTGGTCACTTTTCCAATTTGTACTGTACTTGTTAAAATGTTTAACTTACTATTTGGGTAGGCCATTGTTAGAAATGCTGGTATTGAATTGATATCCTGGGGCATTGTCATCCACATATAAGCGCAGTACCAACTGGTTAAATCAACTTCACTAAGTTGACTAATTTTTATGGAGCAATCTTTGGTGTTCATCCCATGCGAAGTGTAATCGTAGTATTTGTATTTACCCCAGCTGATATTTATACGGGTGTAATTGCGATACCAAGAACATCGAGTGACGATTTTGTCAAAAATGCATCTAAGTATTACGTCACTGCCAAGCTCGACTGTAGCGTTTTGAGGATTTTCGACAACTGTCAAAACTATGAAATAAAGAAATTAGACATAAAAACCAATAAAATTATGCATTATGGGTTATTGGAAATTAATTTATTTATTTAATAGCTCAATAATGGGGTGGACAAAGGCATTTATTTTTTATTTTTAAAATAATACATTGTATTAAACCAAGTTTTTTTGCATTTATTAAGTGCTTAATTTCGCCATTTACGAAAACCGGTTTCCCCAACGTTTTTCTCCGAGTTACGAACTAAAATTGCACATTCCCTTTTGGTACGATATGAATTCATCACAAAGGACTACAAATGGGATTTTTGTTAGGTTGTATAGAGATTTGAGAATTTTTCCAAATGGGTTGGAAAATTATTGTTGTTAGGGGTATTTTTGGAAAATTAAACATAATATTATAGATAAGGGCAAATTAAATTTTTCGTTTTTAGTAATATTCCACTTAGGAATGCTTAAATTGTCGCAAAAAAATGCTAACATTGTTGCAAAACTATGCTAAAAATGTCGTAATCCATGCTAAAAGTGTCGCAAACCATGCTAAAAATGTCGTAAGCCATGCTAAAAGTGTCGCAAACCATGCTGAAATTGTCGCAAACCATGCTGAAATTGTCGCAAACCATGCTGAAATTGTCGCAAACCATGCTGAAATTGTCGCAAACCCTGCTGAAATTTCGCAAATCATGCTGAAATTGTCGCAAACCATGTTGAAATTGTCGCAAACCCTGCTGAAATTGTCGCAAACCCTGCTGAAATTGTCGCAAACCCTGCTGAAATTGTCGCAAACCATGCTGAAGTTTTCGCAAGCTATGCTGACATTTCCGCAAACTTTGCTAAAAATGTCGTAAACGTTTCAAAAGCATCGTAAACTATGCTTAAACTGTCGTAAAATTAGCAAAATTGACGAAAATTAATATAAAATTTGACAAATTGTCGAGAATTGCTTATTTAGTTTCCCAGTTCCGTGAATCGAAACAGTAATAATCAATAAAGACTAACCAAACTAGTCGTTAGTCATGCCAAATACACGAATGATCAATTGACTAACAAGTGTCCATCACTGATCAGCGACTGATTTAGATAATTAAAGTAAAAAGATTGTATTAGATACACATGTACTGTACATACTTGATTTATCAGACCTGCGGACCGATAAGCAGGCCGATCGTGAGGCTGCTTGAGAAGAGATTGTTGAATTTGCTCCACTTCCAAAGCAATGATAACAACCAGCGTCCATGGCGTTATTGAATTTTTGTATCATCAAAATGCAGTGTGTAGTGTTGCAACCGTTTCTTATTTTATCAGCGTCAACTTCTATGGTATTATTCTTGAACCAAGTGCATTTTCGTACTATCATGTTAAACTTGCACTCCAAAAAGACGCTACTTCCGTTTCTTGCTATGGTATTTTGAGGTTGGACGATTACCAGCAAGTAATCTGTTAAACAAATCAACGTTAAGAAGCGAGTTTCTCAAACAATAATACATTTTTTTTCCTATCCGTTTAAACCATAGTTCGCATTATCGGAACGTGACTTCAACGATAAGATTTAAAATTTTGCAGAAATTTGGATGTACAGGGAAACCGGTTAAGAGTGACTACCAAAAAAAATGCTATGTTGGTCACTGTACACAGGAGGTCGCTAGACAAAGAATGCCGGAATTAAATTAAAATAATGAACATGTACACTGCACTTATACATGTAGACTGTAATACACGTAGTAAAAAATAGCAAAACCAAAAAAGTACAGATTCATCATGTTCAAGGTTTAAAGCAAGATGTAGCGTGACTCATCTGTTATCTATTCACTTTTGAAGGTACATTGGAAATGTAAAAATTGTAAAAAAATAACAACACACACTAGCCACTGTACACAATAGACAGGTGGTCACTGGGTACAATACCGAGAATTTTTATGAAAGAAATGTACGCTAGAAAAAACAATTTACTAAAACGTGGTCAACATACACAGGTAGTCACTATTCAATAATGGTCACTTTTCTAGGTTTTACTGAGCTTTTATTTTCTTTCATTTTTGTTCGTTTTAACGAAACAAATGGCGAATGCTTAGGGGATCGCAAATTTTATTTGTTTTAGCCGAACATTTGGAATACATGTATCCGAATTCTGAATTCGTCTTAAACGAAGAAAGGTCCATATACCCTTGGATAAGGGACTGGAAATGAGTTCTTAATGTTAGAAATTCGTAATGTATTTAAGCAAAATTATATGGTTTTTTTAATAGAAAACTTGTTTTATAGCCTGTTGATTTCAATATGCTTTTAAAATTTTAAATCTCTTAGAATTTCTGAGAACAAATTTTAAAATTTCTAAAATAATCAAAATAGTTTTACCGCTCTCGGATGCTGCTGTTAATCCAACAAATACGATGACATTGATGCATAAGTGGCACAATTTCCACACTGCAGGTATCATTTTCAATTTTTTAAAAACGTTTACTTCGAAGTTATTAATGTTATTATAAAAACAAGATTTGTTAAAAATGATATATATTAATTTTTCACTTCATATATTTATATTTGATTTTAAATATACAATGTTTTATTATGCCGTGAATAAAGGAGACAACCACAACACTTATGATACGAAATGAAGCTGAAACCGAAAATAAAACTGACAATTATCCCAACAAATCCTGGAAAAAAGTTCGATAAATGATAGCATAAAGATAACGTGTGTTTGTAGAACTATGCAAATATTGCTTTTTAAGGCTTAAATATCATGAATTTTCCAATGTAGAACATTTATGTCGGTAATATTTTTTCACTTCATAGTACATATGATATAAGTATTTGGTGTTTACTGACTTATATTTTTAATCAAAAGTGTAATTAATGCAAGTTGAAGAAATTTCGAGAACATTCAAAAAATTTCTTGTTATTATGGAAGAAAAAAAACTGAAATGCCAAACAGTTAATTCAATTTCTTTTGATGTCCGTATCGTATGTTTATTTAATGTTGATTTATCTCTTGATATATCCGTGGGTTTCCTAAAATATCAGTAAAGTTCTCAACAAGTAAAAAAAGTAACGCTAAAAATCCTAACATTAATTTCATCAAAACTTTTGAAATTAAATTTCAACTTTTCAAAAGGACAATGCCCCCCTTCCCCCAACACCAGTATTGTAATACAACATATATTTGTTCTGTATTATATAAAATTCGTAAAAGATTACAAAAATGTGCTTGCTTCAAAAAGTGCCAATTTATCGTTAAAAAAAGTTCGAAATGCTTTCAGAATTCACTAATAGAAATGTTTAAATTTTCAAAAGTTCACCAATTAAAATGCTTAAAATTGAAGAAGGAGAATTGAATTTTAGAAAATAATTTTGAAAGTATTGCAAAATTATGAAAAGAAAATGTGGAGAATTTAACAAAATTAGCGAATAAAAACGTGTAAGATTTTGCAAAATTATCTAATAAAAACGTGTACATTTTTTTTTTAAATTCTCCTCTGAAAACGTTTACAATTTTGCAAAATAAGTCTCTCAAAACGTGTAAAATGTTGCAAAATGTTCATCTGAAACTGTCGAAAATTTTTAAAAATTTACCAACTAAATAACATTTATAAAAAATGACGTGATCTCAATATTTAAAAGAAAAAAATTAAATTTACGTGACAAACTTTATGAATACAATATTTTTCTTTTTGGCGCCCCTATTACCCTCGGCGCCCAGGTGCAGTCCCGCCCTGGCCCTCTCAGTATTAGCATAAGCTTATGTTTTATGATGATTAGTTAAATTAAGTAGAAACACGACTACAACACGTTTTTTAGGGAAAATGACGTTTTATCAACCATGTGCCTTTTTTTTGTAATTTTTTTCTGTTATTCAAAAACCAAAAAAATCAGTTACAATGTGAATGCAAAAACAAAGGACAATAATCTAAATTTAAACGTTAAAACTCTAAAAAGTAACTAAAATAACAGAATTGAATAAAGAATAATAAGCAAAAAAGAGTACAAAAACGAGGATGATGCTGGACAATGTTCATCAAAAACGGGGTCAAAGTAACGTTAAAACAAGGTTAATTTTGTTAAATTAGTAGGCACAAAATGAACATAATGAACATTCTTCCATTCACTTGTAACTGATTTTTTCGTTTAGTGTATAACAAAATAAACTTGAAGAAAGGCAAATGGTTGACGAAACGTCGTTTTCCCTAAAAACGTGTTATGGTCGTGTTTCTGTTTATTTTAATTATCTTTTCCGACCACTTGATGCTGGTGATGTATGATGATTAGTTAAATCATATTTGCTCTGGTAACTATCTCGAAATACTAATGACTAACATTCAAGAAAAAAACATTTGGACACTATATAGAATAGCACTAACATATGCAACAAAATGCAATGAAATCTCTAACACTTCAAACTTAACATTAACCTACATCCAAACCTAACTATTCAATAACATCTCCATCAATCATTACAAAATATACATCCCCGCCTTAGAAGGGCTGAGACCCTTGTGGCTTTGTCTTGTCTTGAAATATTTTCTCTGGTATGGTATCATAGATGTGATTTTCTGGCGTGACCAATGGCTTATTTTGGTTGATTTGACTGGAGTTTGGTCGCAAGTAGCCATCAACATCCGTACTTTGCGTTGTTAAAGTCGAGAATCTTTGTATTTCTTGTTCAGGACGATCCATCATGGGGCTGCAGAAAATACATGTAAGCATTGCAATGAATATGAGTTTGATAAGTGGGGGATAATTTGCATTTGGTGTTGTCTATTCTGCGATGCAGTACAGTGAAAGCCGCTTAATTCGATCACGTTGATTCCGTGCAGTGATATTGACCGAAATAAGCGGCTGACCAAAATACAGTTGTAGACGATTAACGTCAAAAAACACGTATCACGCATCAAAGTTGTTACAAAAATTGTATTTGTATATTTATGAAATTATATTTATTAAAATTTATAAATGCACGCATGCGCCTTTCACAAACGTGTCCGTGCTTGTACGAAACACGCTCAAACTGGTTTCGCGCGTTTGCGTTACGTGGAAATTTGATCGATTTATTCGAGGAGACGACCGAATTAAACGACGTTTTGTGCATAGGCCATCATATACAGTACATGTACATGTACATGTAAGTGGTTTAAACTCACCGTTCCATATTGGACTTTTTGTTTTTCTTTCCTATTTAAAATTGTATTGAAATTAGAATTACGTTTATTGTCGACAAAAACATGTTACGAGATATTCAATGACAAATATCAAGAATTACCTTTTGATCGTCGATAATAAACAGTCACTGAGATGCTCGCAACGGTCACTATTATTACCAACAAAATCAGAAGAGGAAGGGCGTAAGAATTGCCCAAGTCTGTAAGACAATCGGACATTTTTTAAATGCGAGTCAATCGAGCGCTTTGCAATATATATTTTAAAAATAGCAAATAGTTGTGCTATCCTACAGTTTCTTGACGGACATTTGAGGCTTATGTCGTAATAGTTAAAGGACTGACGTCATCATCAGAATTTTTTATGAATGACGTCATCGTCGAAACAATTTGAGCTTGAGGGCAGAAGAACTTCAATGACTAACCTCAACAGTTACTATGACGACATTTTTAATCAGTTCTGATAAAATTTCTAATATCATTCATACATGTACAGTTTTCGATAATGACATCATCCTATAGTAACTGTTGATGTCAGTCAGTAAAATTCTGACGTCGTCATTCATAACATTTTTTGCAATGGCGTCATTCACACAAAAGTCTTGATGTTTACGTCATCCATTTAATTCTGATGCCGTCATAGATAACAATTTTTTATGATGGCGTCATTTATACAAAATTCTAATGATGACTTCATCATAGTTAACTATGACGTCATTTTGTAAATTTTATGATGATGATTAAAAAGTGATTAAAATTTGACGATGATTACGTCATTAAACAAATTATAATAATGATTACTTAATTCCTTAAATTAGGATGCTTTCGTCATCCATCCGTTAAATTCTCGTGATGATTACGTCATTCATTAAATTCTCATGATGATTACGTTTTTCATTAAATGCTCATAATGCTTACGCCATTCATGAAATTCTGATGTCATCAACAGAATTTTTCAGTTGCAGACGTCATCCCTAGGTCAATGAATGACGTCGTTAATTAATTTCGCAAATCTAATCTTATTTAAGCATAGGCCCTACGTGTTGTATTTTTCGTTTAACGACTTAGTTACATCATTTTATGTGGTTCTACGTCAAAAATTGAAATTGGCAATACTTGACCATGATTCGATTTAAAGTAAAACTTACTGTTGGAGCTGACCAGCGTTAAAGATGCTGCATTTGACTCGAACTGCGAAGTTTCAGAAACTTTGTCCATTGGCACCGAACAAGTGCAGCGCCAACTGGCGACGTCAAATTCACTAAATTGTCTAATTTCGATGGAACAATCATTGGTGTTCCTCCCATTAGCAACGGAATTGTAATAATTGTAACGATCATGGATTTGGACAGGATTCCCATTACGATGCCAAACACATTTTGTGACCATTTCTTTGAAAATGCATTTGAGTAGAATGACACTTCCAGCATCAACAACAGCGTTTTGAGGATGAATGACGACTGTTGAAGCTACAAAATAAAGATATTTAAAATTTAGTTGTAACTTGTTTGAAGTTGGAAAATTCATTCGTTCTAGCCTAATATTCGTAATATACGAACTAGGAATTCGTTTTAAACGATAACATTAACATGTGAGATGATAACATTATAACATTAGACTTGGAAAAGTTAGGGAACTTAAAATTGTCTGGAAAAGTCAGCAGGGTAGAATTACTTATTTTAAAAAAGTCAGAGAAATTCAACGTATTATGATGTTGTCACAATTAAAAATTGTTTCCACGTGGTAAGCATTTTTCCCAGTTCGAAGTTGGAAAAAAGTTTCAACAATTTCAGAGGACAAATCTAAAGAATTTTGAACCGATTCTGGAAATAAACTTACAAAAATTTAAAAATTTACCAAGATCACATTTGCAAAATGTTTTTCCACTTTAAATTTGCGAATTTGATAACGTTTTCCGAGCACCAGTATTCATAAATACACGTAAATCTTAATTATAATTTGCGAGATTTCCAAGCATTAATTTGCAAAATTGTCAACTGTTGTCGAAAATAGATTTTCGAAACTGTTAACGGTTACCGAGGACAAGTTTTCAAAAAAAAATAAAAATTTAGTAATATAAATTCGCATGATTTACAATCTTTTACATAAATTAGGAAAAATTACATCAAACAATCAAAACTTTTTTCGAGAATAAATTTGCAAATTTGTTAACGTTTAATTCTGAGCACAAATTTGTTTAAAAAAATCTTAATTTTAATTTGCAAAATTGTCAACTGTCAATTGTCAATTATCGAGTATAGATTTTCAAAACTGTTAACAAATGACTGTTTCCGAGGACAAAGTTGCAAAAATGTTGAACTTTTAGTTAGATAAATCCGCATGATTTACAAACTTTCCCAGCACATAAATGCAAAATTTTCAACTGTTTTCGGGTACAGATTTGTACAATTTTTAAGAACATTATAAATTTGCTAAATTTTCAACACACTCAGGGGACAAATTTATAAAATTTTCAATTATTTTCCGAGTAAAATTTGCTAAACTTTCTACATTTTCCGAATTCAAATTTGTACTTTTTTCAAAATTTTAGATATTGACCTGTGCGTGTCGATGTTAATTTTGACATTGTCTCTACCAACAATAGCATATATTTACGGAGAATTTTTGTCATATATTTACTTTTCATGTGCCACTTGTGCACGTATAGAACTATCCACTTGGATTGGATAATTTCGAAGACAGTACCGTCTTCTTTTACCACTTGAGCCATACACATCCAGTACCCTTCGTCCGTGTATCTTAAATGATTTATGGTAATAGAACAATCTCCGGTATTATTCGTAGTTCGGTTAAAATTAATGTACTCGAATCGATCGTAGATGAGTAGACCGATATTTTTACTGTCTGCTCGTTTCCATCCGCAAGACAGTACAGGTCTGTCGAACGTACATGACAAATTCTTCGAATCACTCTTGTAGCCAATTTCAAAGTCTAGAAAAAACAAAACGAAACAAAATTGAGAACTTGTATATCACACAATTGATCGCAGTATTTTTGACCTAGAACTATGCGTATTTTTAAGATTAACAGGGGTAATTTTGGAGTTAAGGTAGTCCGAAAATGGGTCATTTTTCATGACTTCGCCATTCATTCATTATGATTCATGTGACATCATCCATTTAAATTCTGTCATTTTATAAAAATTCTGTTGATGTCATTTTAGAAAAATGCTGATGATGTCATTGTATAAAAACTCCGATGATGTCATTTTATAAAAATTTTGATGTCATTTTATTAAATTCTGATGATGTCATTATATAAAAATTCTGATGATGTCTTTATATAAAAATTCTGATGATGTCATTGTATAAAAAATTCTGATGATGTCATTGTATAAAAATTCTGATGATGTCATTTTATAAAAATTCTGATCATGTCATTTTATAAAAATTCTGATCATGTCATTTTATAAAAATTCTGATCATGTCATTTTATAAAAATTTTGATGATGCCATTTTATAAAAATTCTGATGATGTCATTTATAAAAATTCTGATGTCATTTAAAAAAAATTCTGATGATGTCATTTAAAAAAAATTCTGATGATGTCATTTTATAAAAATTCTGATGTCATTTTATAAAAATTCTGATGACTGCAGTATTATTTCGATAAATAATGTTTGATGAAAAATGTCGATGATGGTTTTATCATATTAAATAATGACGTCATTCATTGGTTTCAAGAACAAATCCTCGTAGCGAGGCATTTTTTTTTTGAATTGCCGGCTGCTAATTTGGCGTATTTTTCGACAATTTTGACATTTTTATGACAATTTTGCGAACATTTTAGCAATTACGAAATTTTATAAAAATTACGTAAATGTTCTAAAAAGTTGCAGATTTGACGAAAAATGCGTTAAATTGTGGAGGATTTTCAAAATTTTTGTAAAATTTGCCAAATTGTGGAGGATTTTAAATTTTTTTGTAAAATTCAAAATTGTCGTAAAATTCCAAAATTGTCTAAAAATTTTTAAAGTTGTCGTAAACTTTGCAAAAATGTCGAAAAGTTTGGCAAGTCGTCGAAAAGTTTGGCCAAGTTGTCGAAAAGTTTGGCCAAGTTGTCGAAAAGTTTGGCCAAGTTGTCGAAAAGTTTGGCAAGTTGTCGAAAAGTTTTGCCAAGTTGTCGAAAAGTTTTGCCAAGTTGTCGAAAAGTTTTGCCAAGTTGTCGAAAAGTTTTGCCAAGTTAATTGTCGAAAAGTTTTGCCAAGTTGTCGAAAAGTTTGCCAAGTTGTCGTACATTTACAAAAAATGTCATAAACTATGCCGAAATTGTCTTGTAAATTGGCAAAAATGGACGAAAATTAACAAAGTAACAATATTCCCTCTTGTAGCCAATTTCAGAGTCTGTTAAAAAAAACGAAACCAAATTCATAAGGATTGTCGATGCTTATATACCTGTACCTGTACATGTATTTCTAAGACAGCTAGTTCGTCCTTGCGTAAACAACTACTGACAACCGAATATTAGTCTAATTAATCTAAATTACGAATAATCTAATCTATCATCATCCGGAAGAGGCATTACTAAGGACCAACCAAATTAGTCGTTAGTCATGGATTTAATACATAAATAGTTAGTCGTTAGTCCTGTTTGGTCAATCGCCTAATAAAGGCCCATAATATCTGACATTTATAACTGAAGTAAAAATGTGTGCATAACGTAAACATACCGTAAGTGTCAGCCATGTAGACCGATAAGCAGGCCGAGGGTGAGGCTGCTTCAGAGATTATTGAATTTGCTCCAATTCCCACGCAATAATAACAACCAGCGTCATTGGCGTTATTGAATCTTTGAATCATCAAAGTGCAGTCTGTAGTGTTGATACCTTTTCTTATTTTATCAGCGTAAACTCTAGTTGCGTAAATTTTTACTTCTTCGAATGTATTGTCCTTGAACCAAGTGCATTTGCTCACTATCATGTTGAACTTGCACTCCAAAGTGACGTCATTTCCGGGTCTAACTCTGGCACTTTGAGGTTGGGCGATAACTTGCAATTCATCTGTTAAACGGATCAACGTTAAGAAACAGGTTTCTCAAACGTAAAAATATATGTTACTTTTTTATTCTATTTTTATGTTTGAATCTCGTTAAGACGAATCTCATGAGATATCAAAATATGTTCGTTTAAACCGTAGTTCGTGTTATCGGAACGTGTTTTCAACGATCAGAACTAAAGTTCCATCAAAGTTTTTATTTAATTCATCATCACACCGTCCACACTTCTATGACTAGGAATTTTCTGCAAATTATATTGGGTAATTCCCCGTTAAAACGTATTTTTTTTACATATTTTCTAAAGTTTGCTTTAACTTGACGTAACGCGATTGCGGAGAAACTCGAAAATTTGTTATATCCGAACTCGGAATTCGTATTAAACGAAAGACTTGTTAAAAGAATTGATATTATTCGTTCATACCATATAGTATTTAGGGACTGAAAATGAGTTCGTAATGTTAGAAATTCGTGTTAAGCGAGTTGTTCTAATTGTGATTTCAGTGTAGTCCTATTTCATTGAAATAGTCTAGTATTCACATGTATTTCAGCAATAGAATTTTTCTAAAGACATTTAAATTTTTATATGTCATAAAATGTCTAAATAAAAAATAAAAAATAAAAAAAAATACTAAATTGTTTTACCGTTCTCAGATGCTGCTGTAATTCCAAAAAATACGATGACATTGATGTATAAGTTGCACAATTTCCTATTAGCTGGTATCATTTTCATTTTTTGTAACATTTACTGCGAAGTTTAAATTTTGTTTTCATAGAAATGCGATTTGTAGAAAATGTTCTATATTAACTACTCACTTCGTCTTCGTATTATATTTTAAATATACAATGTACTATAAATTATTATGCTGTGAATGAAGAGGTCTGCTACAACAATAATGATACGGAAAGAAATTTAAACCGAAAGTAAATCCTAAAATTATTCAAACAAATCCTGGAAAAAAGTTCGATAAATGATAATTGATAGCATAAAGATAACGTGTACATGTTTATAGAACTATGCAAATGTAAGTTTTTGAGGCTAGAATATCTTGGATATTCCAATGCAAAACATTTAATTCAGTAATATATTGTTCTGAAGGTACATATGACAAAAGTAGGCTATATAGTACTCACTGTCTAATATTCTTTTCAAAAGTCTAAATATTTTGCAATTTAGACATTCTACATTCTAGAAAATTCGTAAAAGATCACAAAAATGCACCTAGCGCTACTTCAAAAATTTTAAAATTATAGTTTTTTGAAATACTTTAGAAATACTTTCAAAATTGACCAATGAAAATGTTGAAAATTTTGAAAACTTTACCAATGAAATTGTTTAAATTTTACAAAATAGACGAATAAAAATTTCATTTACAAACTGATTTTAACAATTTATTAAATTAAGAGAGTAAAATGTGGAGAAATTTTTAAAATTGAGAGAGAAAAATATTGAAAATTTAAAAAAATTAAGAGAGAAGAATATTGAGAATCTTGCAAAATTGAGAGAGAAAAATATTGAGAACTTTGCAAAATATAGAGAGAAATAGAGGAATATAGGAATACTCAGTTTTTTAAATTGATTTTTAAAAAATTAATTTTTAAAAAATTAAGAGCGAAAAACGTTTATAATTTTGCAGTATCAACCTCGTAAGCTGTCAACAATTTTGTAAATTTACCTAAAAGCAATATTTTTAAAAAATGACATCATCCTAATACGATAAGCTTAAGTTTTATGCGGATTAGTTAAGCCTATTTATTCTGGTAGTGTTTCATAGAGCAGATCTTCTGGCGTGACCAATGGCTTATTTTGGTTGATTTGACTGGAGTTTGGTCGCAAGTAGCCATCAACATGATCCGTACTTTGCGTTGTTAGAGTCGAGAATCTTTGCATTTCTTGTTCAGGACGATCCATCATGGGGCTGCAGAAAATAAGCATTGCAATGAATATTATGATTTTGATAAGTGGGGGATGATTTGCATTTAATGTTGTCTATTCTGCGATGCAGTACAGTAGGGGGTTTCACGATGACGTTACAAATCGGTATCCGATTTAGATACCGATTTTTTTTATTGAGAGGCCCGTTTTCCGCCCGTTTGTAGCGGATTTTTATTAAATGTGCCATTACAGATGTGTCATGCATACGTGATGCACACGCGTCGTTATTGGTAATAATTAAACGCCACCTTTGCAAAGGAGTATAATAATGTTCATTAATGAAAAAACAATAGATTAAAGTTCACAAAGCTCCCCTTGGGCAATATTGAAATGAACTTTGCATGCGTACGTCATGCTTGATTCTGAAATTCACCTGATAATTAAAAAGGTCGCTCACTGAACGGGTAATTAA